>JAQFZF010004983.1:0-10207 GCA_034695365.1 Enchytraeus norvegicus
GGAAAATCTGGGAGTTGAGAATTATGGGTTTTTGAGGATTTCTGGCGGGGGGTGGTTTAAACCCACCCCCCCGCGCCAAAATCTCCCACTACAACTGGGGGGATAGACGCCACTGTTAGCATGTGATTATAATTATCAATTATTTGTATTAAGCTACTAGTTTCATTGGATTTAACATCATAAAATCATTACGAGAAATTTATAATATATAAGTATTATATTAAGTACATATTAAATCACCAATTAAATTATATAGACTCACAGCCTACCATACCCGTGATAAAAGTAGATAAAAGCTTATATTACCTTTTAATTAATAAAAGTCATTTTGTGACAGTGATATGACGAATTATTCATTTTTATTTAAAGCAAGCAGTCTTCACAGATCGAATAAATGGATTGGTGGAGAGAAGGAATGAGATGCGAGGAATATATACAAACAAGCCTAATCCAATAGCTATCCAACTGGAATAAACACTCCAAACAATCCTCCACACAATAGTGCAGGGTAATAGACCATGCATACTCTTTATTAACCATACAAATATGTACATTCACTAATAGAAAAAAGATAAATATATTGGTAAGTTGGCAGGAGCCAGTGGCACGATCGGTGAGGTTTCCGACTGCGGATCAATATGTGCGGGGTTCGAATCCAAGGCTCGCTCGTCACTGATATCCTCTCGAGAGATGAAACTGACGTTAAATTCGGCTTAAGCCATTAAGTTGATTCTATTTAGTACACAGCATGCTTTTAAACAACACACTGTAATATGATATGCAACAGAGTTACACAAAAGAATCTGATGATCAGGGGGTAGACCAATCAAACAACACTGTATAGTGTATATGTTAAAGTAGGAATGAATACTACACGGTACTCAGTCTCTAAATCTGTTTTCAACACAGTATAAAACTTTTCTTAGTAATACACTATAGCCTAAGATTTATTGTAAATTATCTGAACTGTATTTTCTCTAAATTAGAAAGTTCTACGTGATAATAGTACTGCATTCTAATTGTATGCTATGTTAAATGGTGTATCGGTGGTCAGCTAGATAGGATACTTTTGTGTCCTCACTGACGGCCGGTTGTCTGCTTGTTTGTGTGTTTGCTTGTGTGCTGGCTTGTGTTTTTTGTTTATTTCGTTTATTTTTTGAATGACTGATTGCCTACTTGTCTTGTATACTTTGTCTATATTGATTGATTGATTAATAAACATAGTACTCTCTCTGTTGAACGTTAAACTTTGTAAAATGTAAATTATGAAAGATGTAATTACAGTGATTTTATTAAATCGGAGGCTATGGCGCTCACTAGTGAGCACTCAGTCGATCAATAAGTTGATCCCATTACAAAGGTTTTGCATTTACCACACCTAACTGTAGCTTTTAGCTTAGGATGGCCTAGCCTCTGAGGTGGATTGCCATTGCCTTCCTCAGTGACTGCGTTGGTCGGTATACAAAACACACGCAACTCTCAGTTGGTCTCTTCTTGAGGGTCTCAGATTCAATACAAGTGCTCGCATAAAAAATTCAAAAATTTGTGATAGTGAACAATTTCATGATTATCAATAAAAAAGAAATGACAATTCTAAAGTAGGAAGGTGCTTGATCACTTATATGTCAACAGCAAATGAGAATGAAGTGCATAAATACACTCCGTCCAGTTTCTACCCATCATTCTCAAGTAGCCTGAACTGCAGCAATAGTTCATACACATATTGAACAACATTGCCATATTGTCAATAAAATATTGTCAGCAAGTTTTCAAAACAATGCAGCTACAAACATATAGGTCTATAATGTAAACTGGAGCAGACAAAGTGGAATATTTGGCACACAGAAAGTCTGCTGCATAAACATGGAATACTGCAAGAATATCAAGTGGATTACACAACAATCAAGAAGCTATGGAGCTGTGAATTAAAAACTAATTCAATGTATCAAAAGTGATATAATTCTACATTGAAAGCACCAATGATGCTATTTTTATTTTTGTTCAAGGAATTTGTCAATTATTCCTGACTTTTTCAAAATGAGCCAAAAGAATTCTTTAACAATCTGCCTCTAATAATTATTAGATTCGATATGTCTCAGTTTAATGTCTGTGGTTGTCTAGTACGTCTATTGAGCAAATCGTTGATTAGCAACGTCAACAATTGTTCAGGGTTGGTTCACTAAGCTATTGATTTAAAAATTAATTGCACAGAGTAACTCAGAAACAAGCAGACTAAAGGATGGGCTAGTCATATATAGATATAAAAAAGCAATAACACACAATAAATCATAGCGTGTAACAAAAGTGGAAGAGTTCCAAAATACTCTACAACTAACAGACGTGGTCTGCTAAACCTACTCACAGCACACAACATCTTAGAATACTCCAAACAAACAAAGTGAAGACGTATCTTAGAAATGTTCTCTCAAATTCATTCAGTGTAAAGTTCTTCATTTGCAACCTTAAAAATTAAATTCTCGATAAAAGGCCTATTTCATAAACGACAACTTTAAATAGAATATGGAGGATTAGAAAATCGTTTGCGTTCCTCTACTGATCAATGGAGTGATTTATCCTGGGAAGAAGAATAGCGGACTTTTGCATCAAATATAAAATTCTAAAAGTTGACATTACATGTACAATTTTACATGACAAGCTATGTGTTCAGAGACACAGCGAGCAATACTTTGTGAAATGACAAGTCTTATATTAACTGACTGTACATAAGTTCATGTACATTATCTGGGCGTGGGAGGCTTGTTAGCAGCAACTTAATAATAGTAAATGTCGACTACATACAACATCCTCAGTATCATATCATTTGCTATGGCAGTGATAACTTGACAATAATTGTTATGGCAGAGGCTGCTATAGCAGTTGCTATGACAGCGATTGCTATGACAGCGATTGTCATGCTGTGATTGCTATGGCAGTGGTATAGCAGTGGTTGCTATGGCACTGCATGCTAGGGCATCAGTTGCTATGGCATCAATTGCTATGGCAAAGATAGTTATGACTTATGACAACTGTTGTGACAATGGTTCCATGAGAACGATTATTCGGCAACGGTTGCCATGGCGTTGCTAGCGTGCCGCTCATGGTAGTGTTTGCCCAGGTTGATGGGAGACACAAAGCCCTCACCACACGTAGCACATTGGTTACGAGACTTGAGCATGTGGACCTGACTCTTGGTGTGGCGGTTCAAATCTGACTGGGTCACCCCCTTGTAGTTACACAGGCTGCACTGGAACTTGCGAATACCTGCAACAAGAAAAATATTAAACATTAAAGTTTCAGGCATTATAGGATGATTTTATCTATTTCTTATTTGAGTATTAAGTAGAATGTTGAAATTGTGTAAAGAAAGGAATTACTGTTATTTATAGAAGACATTATTATTGTTATTTACAGAAGAAAGGAATTACTGTTATTTATAGAAGATCAAGTCCTACATCTCTTCATGGGTCAGCTTATTTGAGCAATTAATGCATAGCAGATGACTACATGAGAAGATTGCGAAGGTCAAACAGTGTCTTGTGTAGGATCACGATGGACAGAAAGTTGGGCTGACAACCTAAATTAATGACACTTGTCACATGTGTGCTCAATGCACCTAGAAACGGGATCCGATCATCTCCGTACTAGGAGTTAGTACTGACTCGATGGTACTTTGACCATTGATAGAAAACTGTCCACCACAGCTCCAAAGAGCACCTCCCTGCAGCGCATCAGAGAGATCAAAATTTTATATTGTGTTGAAGAGAAGACTAGTAAGAATATAACTAACAAGCAGAAGACTAGCATCGCATTTAATTAATTTGGAAACTACAAAAAGAGGTAGCTAATTGTTTAGCTTGGACCACCTTTAGCTTGGACCACCAGTCCAAGGCTAGTAACTTGCTAGCAGTTACTAGTAACTTGCATACAACACGTACAAGCAAAGGTTGAGAGAAACAGATTTTCAAACTGTGATGAAGAGCCACCATAGAGCTAAATTTTAGTTCATGATGACATAAACATACATGCATCATGCATAAGTATTGACGGTGACAGACGACAGGATACGAATTTATGATGGCAGAAAACCGGTCTCGGTGACAGACTCCACTGGGTGATGAACCAGCATGCATCTGCTCACAGGACAAGTGTGCTATCAATTAGGCTATTCAACAACCTTGCAACATAGATATTTTAGAACAGACCTTGATGTCGCATGTAGTGAACCTTGAGCTGACTGTTTGTACGAGCATAGTAGTTACAGAGGGTGCACTTGAATGGTCGTATGTCTGTGGCATCAATCAATCAATCCATCAATCAATCAATCAATTAATCAATCACGAGCATAGTAGTTACAGTGTGTGCACTTGAATGGTTGTATGTCTGTGGCCTCAATCAATCAATCAATCAAACAATCAATCAATCAATCAATCAATTAATCAATCATGAGCATAGTAGTTACAGTGAGTGCACTTGAATGGTCGTATGTCTACAGCATCAATCAAACAATCAATTAATTAATGAATCAATTAATCAATCAATCGATTTGCAAGAGGAGCATTTGGATGAGTGCATCTCTATATCATCAATTAATTCAGCAATCAATCAATCATGTACGAGAATAATAATTAGACTGAAACAATTAATGGTCACATTTCTCGTCTTTCCTTATCACAACATACATGCAATTTACAATCAATGATACGGAAAATATTGAAGGTATGCGTGAATGGCAATAAAGATCAGAATTGACACTTAAAATAATATTCCAACTTAAGGATGAAAGCAGGTCTACCAATGCAGGCCTACACAAAATTAAAATTGCAGATCATATACAGCCTACTAATAACTGACCTCAGCTTTCCAAAAGATCTCATCTCTGCTCTAGCGCATCACGCTAGGCTCCGCCTTCGGACCGATAATGACACACCCCAAGTATAGGACGTTTAACATTAAAACACAGGAAAAAAGCTCTAATTTTTCATATTGCGATCAAATGCAGCTATTTCGTAAAATATGTACAGAATAAAAAGTATAGATGCACGTTTTAACTACAATATGTACGAATTCGATTTTTGAATTTGGTTTTAAAACTCGTGAAAAACATGAATTTGTGACTTTATGTGTATAATTACCATTGATTTCATTCAACGTTTGGGTGCAATGCTAATCACCGAATTTCAATGGCTGAGAAGGTCTATTAAATTTCTACACTCTATTGGATAACGCATAGGCTTAGAAAAAAAGTCTAATGCCTATGCAGCAACTGCGCCATTGACATCTATCTAGTAGTGACAGACAGGAAGCAGGCAAAAGAGTGAACATAGAACAAACCTTCGTGAATGTCGATATGCCTGTTAACATCAGAGACTGTGCTGAACTCTTTACAACAGTACGTGCATTGGTATATGGTCTGACCATCGCTCAACAGCAGTGGCTTATAGCCTTCCTTACGTCTAACTGGTTCAGATAGTACTGTACATGGTCTGTACAATACAATACAATACAATACAATACAATACAATACAATACATTGATATATGGTCCGACCATCACTCAACAGAAGCGGCTTATAGCCTTCCTTACGTCTCGCTGGCTCTGCTACTGCGCATGGTCTGTAAGATACATTACAATAATATACAATACAATACAACAAAACACAATAGAGACAATACAGTGCCACAGAATATATTAAAATTAACGTAAATCCTAATCACATAAATTGTTTTGAACAATAAATATTTAAGTTTGTAAGTTGACAACATTTAGATTTAGCTCTATGTTATTTATATAAACAAATAGGCTATATAGGCCTACTTCATAGTAATAACAAGCAAAAATTTAACACTAGTTTGCTACTCATGTTACATGTAATCACAGAAAACGACGACAAACATTCCCTTTGTCATCAATACCTGTGCTATTGTGCATCAGTAAACTATGCTAAACATCTTAGAATAAATGTTTTTAATTAAATTTTATTAAATTTAAATGAACTAATTAAATTAAGCAAATAATTGCACTAAATTAAATTAAATTTCTAATAAAATAAATAAATGAAATTAAAAAATGTAAAAAATGTAATTAAAAGTTTAAAATAAATACTAAACATCAAATACTTATACTTACTTGCTGGGAGCCTTCACTGGAGGTGTGCTCTTGTTTACCATCAAGTCCTTCAAATGCCATTTATCAAAACCCTTCCAGTTCATCCCATTCAGCACCGCTTCCATGCTCAGAGCAGACGTGGTTGGCGTATGAATACCTTTTGGTAATAAAATGGCTCCATTTGAAGACATAAAATCAGAGAGAGATGTGGACAAACCACTGCTGACTGTTTCAGAAGTGACTGACTTAGCTGATTCTCTGGAGACACTCTTCTGATGCGATGTCGTCAGTAGTCCATTAGATTCTGTCAGAGATCTTGATTCTGTTGGACTAGGGGTTTCTAACTTTACACTCTTACAACCAGTCATGCTGAAGTCCCAACCTGACGCTGCCTCTGAATACCTCAAAGTAGAAGGTTCTTTGCTGGCGTGATGTGTGATTGTTGATGGTATTTTTGTGCAAGGTGTACCAGCAGCTGGCGATATTTTGGTAAGCTGCATATCAACTGGTGATGCTTTTGTAAGTTGTAGTGGAATTTGAGACATTTTAGAAAGTTTTGGTGCCATGATAGACGATTTTGTAAATTGCTCGACAGTTTGTTGTCTGCTTGCAAACTGCGTTGCCATCGCAATGGCTTTAGCCAACTCATCTTCCACTGACTGTTGATTATCTTTCTGCTGCTGAATTACCAAGTTAACGCTCTCTGCTCTTCTTAAACTTTCCATGTTCCCGTGAGAAACCGAAATGTTCTGTAGAGCAGAATTATACCAAGAGGATTCAAAATTAGCTGATGACTGATTGACAACCGACTGATTGATTGATTGACTTACTGATTGGTTAGACTGACTGCTGGGATCACCAGCACCATACAAGCTGTGAAGAGCTGGTGACAGCAGCTGAGCAGCTGTGCCTGCAGCAGTTGGCAGAGCTCCAGCAAGCAGTGAAGAAGCAAACATTGATTGGTTGAGGAATAGTGATAACAATGGCCAGGGTAGATACCCAGGATTCGAACCTGAGGCAGCCGCAGCTGCAGCTAACAGGGAGGACATGTCAGTCTGAGGCAGAAAGTTCTTGATGTCTGGAGGCAGTGCAGAAGATGAGTTGGATAGTGACGAGGGTGAGATGGAGGCTGAAGTTGACTCTGGAGTTTCTATCGAGTCCTGACACAATTTCTTTGGCACTCCAACATATACGTTGGATCCAGATATTGGACCTGAAGTTCTTAGAGTTTCCGAAGAATGTTGTCTCTTTCGTGGATTATGTCTGGGACTAAGAAGTGATCTAATCGGAGAACTCTTGATCTCCATTTCCTTTGCCGAACATGACTTTTCGTATTCGGCTACATCCTCGTCTATGGTATCAGGACGACCATGCCTTGTATTCACTGCATCATGTTTCATTGGCATATTTCTAGAAGCAAGTTTCGCGGCATAAGCTTGTTGAGATAATGAAAGGAAACTTGGCGAGTTAGTGGGAGGATTTTGTAATTCTATTTCATTTTGAGATTGATACAAGTCATGCTCAATAGATCTCATGGACTCTTTCATTGAATTACAGTCAATGTGAGAGGTTTGCATTGCAGAGTCAGAAATCATATTATGATTAGCATCCTTAATGCCCTTCATAGATCGATGGGTCTTATCACCCCGATCTGTATTATGACAGCTTAGTTCAGCTTCAGCAGAATATTTATAAGTAAACCCCTTATCATATATTTGTTTGTCAATTGTATTCAAACTCCCACAATTGGAGGTAAGACATTTCATTGAGTTCTTTCGAAGAGCAGACAAGTTATCGAAATTATTGCTACCAGCTTTATTTACTTGAGTTGCACAACTTGTCAACTTAGAAGCCACGTTATTATCTGTCATAGTGACATCATTTTCTCCACAGCAAGTATTTGTGCTGGGGTTATCTCTATTACTAATACTCTGATCTTCAACGCAACAAACGTCAGAGCCATTATTTGTACCTCGACTCTGTTCCATGCAAGCTGTCCTCCCAGCAGGTAACTTATGATGCCACTGAAGGTGTTGAAGTAGTCTAGTCTTGCGCAGGAAGCTTCTGTCACACAGATGACAATTAACCTGTCGTCCGTGATGATCCCTAGCATGTGCTGAGATATGACACTGTGCCTTGACGAGGCTCTGAAACAGTCTCTGGCACAAATGACACTGATAAAGTGTAACTAGTTTTCCAGTTGATTCTATCACTCCATCTAACTGACTCATAAGAACTTTAGAGCTTCTGATGGTAACAGTCTGTTCAACACCAGTCTCGTACAACACAGCTCTACGTGCTGCAGGCTCACTGGGTCTCCCTGATAAATCAATACATGCGAATTGCCCAAATTGCCCAAGCGAATTTTCATTTCTACACGAAGACTGTCTGTCCTCAATGTCTTTATTCGACGTATTAGTAATTTCAGCTTGCTCAGTAAGTCTTACAGAGGAATCACTACTACTACAAGAGACCTGTCTGTTATTTGTGTCTATTTTCGTATTTGATTCAATACTGTCATGAGTGCGAAAGTCATCATTAGAATCTGATGTGAAGTCATTAGAATTAGAAGTATCCAGATCTACGATTTGCTTATTACTAGGTTCCCTTTTACAACTAGAACCAGCTGCTTGACCCACTCTAAATCCAATTGATATTTTCTCTGAAGCAAGATTTTTAACTCTGGTCACATTTTCACAGTCACCTGATTCTGATGGTTTTTTGTACTCACCATCTGAAGTTTTTTTCCATGTTATGGATTCGCCATTCTGACTACTATCATTATCATAGACAATATCTAACTCAGCTGTATTGCTATTACTACACCGTATTGATGAAGATTGTAAAGTTTCTGATATGCTAGTTTTGTCTACTAGATCACACTCAGTATTAGACTGCCAAACACTCTTACTACACTCTCGGGCACTCTTTAGACTCTCAGAACTGCAACTCCTCTTCACAGACCATTCTAACTCGTCTCCACTGACTTCTTCACTTAAACTATTCCGATGGTCTTTACAATGAGACTGATTTGCTACATCTGCTTCATCAAACACCCCGGAGTCATTGTAATCAGTTGCAAGGTTTTCATCAACAGTTGGTAACGCTGTGGAGGAGTGTATGACGTCATGTTGCATCCTATCAACAACTTGACGTGATGATCTAATTATGTCTGATGATGTCATCATCATGGCTTCTGTAACACACAAATATAATAACATCATTTCTTCTTTTAATGTTGAAAGCTAAGTTTAACGTCTGTAGCAGCATCTAATGATGCCGTCAGAGACGGACCCGGCTGGAACTTGAACCCAAGGCTGCATATCCCACAGCCCTGCTTATCAGGCAAGTTTTCTTTAGACAAGACCATCCAGCTGGGACAAATATACAATATACAAAATATGTACAACTGTAAATATATGACTAATATCTTTCATGATACGCTCCACAACAGAATCAAGTATTTAAAAAACAGACTATCACTACAGGTTGCAGCCAATTATTACTCGCCCTGGGAACGAGCCGGACTTGCTCTCAGGGTGCCTTCGGGCGGCCAAACCGACGTCAAAATCAGCTGACTTTGACGTCGGTTTGGCCTACCATGTTGCCATGCCACCATTATGATTACGTTCTGAAATTTCGGGTCTTAGAAGATTTTTACTCACAATCTGAACAGATTCACATAATATGTTAATCAATCAATCAATAAATATATATATAAAGCGCCGCTCTATGCAAGATGCCACAGTATCGTTAAATGGCCAATGGTATCACAGTTTCGTTAAACCATACTCACAATTGTATAGTAAATTGTTTCATACTTTTAAAAGAGACATAATTAAGCAATGCCAATATTATTCATGATAAATGTCAATAGAACTGAAAATTGTCAGTAGGAAATTTAACTTTTGAAGAAGATAAGTCTCATGGAGAAAATTTATTGCAAATATTTTGATTTTAATAGTAATGAATTATACTCATTAGTTAACAAATATTGCTGTGAAAGTGATTATCCTAATATGAATATACAATACAATACAATACAATGAGGATTTAACGTCCGGTTCCTCACCCGAAGGCGATGTCAGGGACGTCTCAAGCA
>JAQFZF010004984.1:0-10207 GCA_034695365.1 Enchytraeus norvegicus
CGACTAGCTAGGCACGACTGATTCGCGAGCACATGCATCCAGGCATCTAGACATAGGCCTAAACTACAGATACCTTTACCCTCACAGATATATTTCAGGGATTTGTCTGGGCTCGATTATTTAGGTCTTTGTTCTATTGTTTGGAGGATAAGTTTTGCAGCCTAGTGAGATAATTGAGTCAGATATCAAACACCAGGGTTTGTATATACAACCGAGGCTCGTTCCCTGCTAATACAAAACGATAAGAGCACATGTGTTCAGCACACAACATGTGCAGGATTAAATGAAGCTGTACGATTTGTATTTGCCAAACTATTTGGCACCTCCATTCAGATCGTGGAATGGCTTAGTCTGACGTTAGTTTAAGGTTAAAGTTCAATAGGTATCTTGCTATTTTACATGGTACTCTTTTAATAGCAGGTGCAAGTGCACTCGCTTCCATGCACTGACCTGATCTCAATCCTACCTGTTGTATTGAAGCAACATACTATATAATAAAATACTGTACAATAATAGTTGGGATACAAATAGGTTATTAAATATATTTCACAAATATTTATCCATCATTTAACTGGAAACTAAAGTAAATATGTACATATAGTAATATATATAGTTAATATAAATATATGAAATTTGTTCTAAGATAAATAATGGAAAGAAATTAGGTACTTGATTGTTATATCATCCCCGCATCAGTTTTTATGTTAGGTTTAGGGTTAGTGTTGAGGTTGGGGTTAGATATTGGGTTAGGTTGACCCTAAACCCAACCCCTACCCTAACCCTAACACAAAATTTTCTGAAAATCTATTAACTTTTTTTGATATGATTATGATGATTCAAGGAAGAACTGTTCTGGGGTTGAGATAACAAACAAGAACCAAAAATTGATGCATGTAATGAAGAAGTTCTGAATGTCATCTTGAAACCTCTCAATATGCTGTGTTAAGCAGATTGATGTCCATGTTTTGTCTTGAAGGTTCCTAGTTCGATTCCCGTCAGAGCATTATACAAGACAGTTTATTGAACACCAGAACTGGTCTTGCAGCCCTGTAATGTCACTTCATAATATTATTTAATTATACATGTATAGTATCCGAAGGCAAAAAACTAATATTATTGTTTAGATTTATTTTTTAAATGAAATATGTTCAAATATCACGTTAATTCTATTAGGCCTAACCAGAAAGAGATAGGTATTCATAATGTCATAGGTCTGTTAGTTGCCAATACAACACTAAATAGACAACTTTCCGAAAGAAAAGTTAAAATTTGATAGCGTTCGTTTATATATATTTTGTTAATTTCATTTATCGAATCAGCACTTCTAGGAAAGGCTCCTTCTGATTCATTGTAAGTCAGACTTGCTACTGGCATATAACATTATAATGTTGACTTTTTCGAAGTGAACATATCAATTAGGCCTATTCGATGCCTAATCTACTTGCACTCATGGTATTCCCAGGCACACAGGTATTTAGCATTAATAGAATTAGCGCAATTGCTAATATTACATACGTAATTCTTCTTTCGTTGGCCATGTAATAGCTGACTTGTGAGACTCGATACTATACCTAGGTTTACATATGCAGGGTGCGCCAAAAAAGTACCCCCTACGATTTCTTTTTTGTATTTTCGACATCTGGTGTCTGTTTGTAATAGGCTATAGATTTCTAGGATCAATAAGGGTCCAATTTAACACATTCGTACCAAATTTCATTTAAATATTTTGTCTAGCAGCCAAGTTATTAACTTTTTTGCACATAACATTTTGACACTGTCCAGAGCTTTCTTTAATACGTACTGTGTACACAGCATATATCTAATCTGAAAGGTAGGGTTGCTTTTCAAAAAAGTGTTTAACTCGGCTGCTAGACCAAAAATTTCAATGAAATTTGGTACGAATGTGTTAAATTGGACCTTGAATGATTATAAAAATTTATATTACAAATCGATCTCCAGATGGCTTAAATATTAAACAAATTCGTAAGGATCCATTTTTTTAGCGCTCACTGTATAACCTATAACAAGAATGTCTGCAAATTTAAATAATACGAATTCTTAAGGTCGATCAATTATGTTACCGGTCGATTTTCTTGTCAGTAGGATACATCTTTCTAAATCTCGTACATTCTTTTATATTACATAAATATCGTTCAAATCTGAAATACTCGAATAAAGTCTATATGTAACCGATATTACAAATCTTGTTATATTATATGCATTCATTTACTAATTTATTAGAAAAGTTAAAGCCACTATAACGTCAGTTTTGTCACCTAGTGGAGGCATATGCGAGTGGAGGATCCCTGGTTCGAACCACGCACCTACTCAACACGCTCCCTGGCCTATCTTATATGTGGGTTGACGATTACTGACAAATCAACTAGCCTATTTATTAGAAATTCTCTCCAATTATTTGACGATTATAATTTTAAAAATATTTGTGCACACTGTTCGTTATAAAAACACTAATATGTTGTTGCAATACCATGAGTTTATCTAAATGTAATGCACATCCAATGCACATACAAAGGCCGGTGGTGGTATTCGTTTTGAAACCGCTTATCTAGATCCATCACATGTTCTACGTGCACCTAAGTAGGTATATTTATATTAATTCAATTTTTTGTTTTGTTTATACCTTCTTTTATTTATTTATATCAACACATTTACATGCAATAGGTGTAAACACAATATAAATATAAACAAATAAACAAATTAGAAGGTGGCGACCATAAAAAAAGTCTAGGCTTTGTGAGGTTAAGCAATAATAGTAGCCATTGTTTCATATTAAAAATAAAGTCCAGATTTTGGAACTATTACTCTACTAAATTGATTAACCTATGGTAACCAAATCATATTCTAAATGTTCAAACTAAAGAAGGTAATTAAATAACATCATAAACATAAGCAAATTAAATAAAGTAAAACTAAGAGTGAAAAAAAACTACTATGGTGATTATGATTAAAGAAAATCACCTTAAGAAATTGAAAAAACGAAACTAAAGAAAGTTGTTTTAAAGTTAGACAACGACGTTGCTTTACGTACGTCGTCAGGTAAAGTAATCCACTGTTTTGGACCACGGGCATTCATACACTTGGTACGCATGTTAGTGCGAGAAAAAGGAATTAAATATTCGTTAACTGTTCTAAGATTATAAGTACTATCATCTACTAAATCATTAGTCGTTAGAAATTGGTTGCATATAAGAGACAAATAATTATGTTTACATTTATAGATGAAGAACACGGTACTGTATAAATTTATATCTGACAATTTCAATATCCAATATTTCAAATAGACAACTAAAGGTCTTGAGAACGGCAAGGTCTTTGAATATAGAAGAAGTTTGGGCTAAATAATTTGATTTATTAATAAGTCTAATTGCACATTTTTGAAGGAGTAATAATTCTTAAAGAACAGTAACAGATGCACATCCCCATATTATGTTGCAATAGGTGAAGTGGGGATAAACAATACTATAGTACAGAGCGACTAGCGAATTCCTGGGCAACTAAAATTTAATTTGTCTCAAGGCATACAATGATTTAGAAATTTGTATTGACACATAGGAAATATGTCGCCGCCAAGTAAATTTTTGATCTATTATAATTTGTTATTTTTCACTATTTAATATTGTAACATATTGAAAATATTGTAGCAATATTTACAGAATTAAAATATTGTAACCCATGTTTTACTAAGTTATAAATTCTTATTATTATCATCAGATTCTGTACATGCGAAGTGTAACAAGATATAAGAAGTTTCTAAACGAATCTAATTTGGATCGGTTACCTTTTAGCACTGCATATAATATTTTTTGATTGCTGATAAATTTACGTCCATTAGGCCTGTTGAAATGGAGGCTTAGGTAAAAAACTTCGACTTTGAACAACAGAGTGCGTATCCTATCGTCCGCATGTGGCTCTGCATATATACTTGAAATACCTTATTAAATTAATTACTTTTTCAGGGCTACTTACTCTATGCATGCCGATACACTATCTTTAGCTAATGTATGTAGGAAATATTTATAGTTCCCGTGTTGAGTACGGGAAACTTGAGAATATAGACAACTCGAAAACTGCAAGCATATCGTAAAAGCATGCTTTCGCTGACAATTATAAGGAGGGCAACTACATGTAGATACCACTTTAGGAGCCAAACTAAAAAGGCTACATTTAGATGGGGTAAAAGCAAGGCTGACAGCTTAGGTTTTTTAGGGTTTATATTTGTTGGGTTTTTATGGTTTTTCTTAAAAAACATTTTTCTAGAAATAGTTAGGTACTTAGGTTTTTAGGTTTTTAAGGCCTTTTGTTTTTGCAACTGAAAACAACTAAGATTTTCATATATACCGGTAACTTAACTTAAATTTATATAAAACCAATTAAATGAGCACAGTTTAGTTTATTTAACAGATATTTACCACTCTATCTCTTTTTCTCAGTCTCTGTCTCTGTCTCTGTCTGTCTGTCTATCTGTTTGTATTACTGACTGTCTGTCTGCCTGTCTGTATGTCTGTCTGTCTGTCTCTCTCTCTCTCAATCTCTCTGTCTCTCTCTCTCAATGCACTGCCCGACGGCAGGTCCATGGCTTATAAATGCATAGTCTGTTTGCCATATCTTCTTAGAGATATTTTTTTTCTTTTTGAGATGGTGTCAATAATCTAACTGCAGCTTACGGTTGATCTATTCTCAAGCTTGCAGCGATAAACACGGCCGCTAAACCTGCTTTATCCATTTAAATTAAGTGTAGCAAATGATCAAAACTAATACTTTAGTTCGTCATATCGAATTCTTCTCAACTTCATTATATATTTCTTGGAGCTCAGGATAAAGCATTTCACGTTAAAGTTAAAAAGACTGTTATAACTTAGGTAACTGTGGAAACACAAGATTGTATATTACAGTGTATAAGCCTGTATGTAAGTACTTCGCTTTATGATTTCCATGTAAATTTCTAGGTAAAGAAAGAAAGCATTAGGCCATGTGATTTGACTGAACTCATTGTTTACCAGTTAATTTATCCTTTCATAATGGGGATATTGTAACGGAAGCATTACTAAGGTGGAGCTAGAATACCTATTACCCGGAGGGAGAGTTGCATTGGGCCCCATTCTAAAATCCGATCCCCTCCATTTTATCAGCAATTTCAGTTGAATAAATTACGGGTGTATAGAATTTCGAATTCTTTGCCTGATGATGTGGTTTTACTGGATAGTGTTATAGCTTTTAAACGCCAAAATACTTTATATCGATTAAAATAAGTATCTGATTTTTAAAACTGATAACTGATATACAAGGTAGGGCAAAAAAACAACCCCGTAGCGAAATCTCAATAACTTCGTTAAAACTAAAGATTTTAAAGAAATATTTGACATTCTTCTAGAAGAGGATTTTTGAGATCTACGCTCCAGATTTGGTCGAAAAATATCTGTAAATAAAAAAGTTACTGAGTTTTACTGAGTTTCTACGAAAAATCGATAACAACAAATTAACAAAGCTTATTCAACAGGCACTCATTCTTTTTTTTGAATTGTGGCTTTGAAGAGGGCCGTTCGTTGTTGGTGCCGATTCTATTTGAATATGTGTTCAGAGTGACTGCCATCTCTTCGAATGCGCGCTTGTAACCTTTTCCGGAATGCTAATAGGGCTACAGGATGGCCGCTTGTTGCCAGGCAAGCCTTCCCAGATTGACTCCAGCACAGATATGATTTCAGCCTCGTTAGTAAAAAATAATTTTTTTTGGTATATTGCTTTTCACATGACTACCGCACATGTTTTACATATTATTTCGCCAGGTGGCGCAGGAATTATTTTTTTGCTCATGTGCTCTCCATTCCGGATGAAGTGCTCATAGCCTGTTACAAATGAACAAATGAACACTTTATACCGCTCAGGTATTTTGCTCCGACGAGGTAGTCGAGAGGTTTGATGTCAGGTGAGTTTGGTAGACACTCATCCTTCTTGACGAACTCCGATCCATGCTGCTCGATACATTCTTGTGCCACCGCTTTGGAATAAGCTTTGTTAATTAGTTTTTTTTCGATTTTTTTGTAGAAAATCGGCAACTTTTTAATTTACTAATGTATTTCGACCATATTTGGAGGGTGGATGTCAGAAAACCTCATCTAGAAGTCTATAAAATATTTTGTTAAAATCTTGAAGTTTGACGAAATTATTGAGATTTCGCTAGGTTTTTTTCTGCCCCACCCTGTATATCTTTCAATGGGCTTAACACATTAGGCTAAATAGCAATATATCGCATCACTATAGATTGTATGTATATTTTATTTTATTTCTATTCTTCCTGCTTGTCTATTGCATTGCTCTTCATGTCGTGTTCTTAAGTCGATTGTTTATGCTGGGCACATGTTAGTGCCTTCGGGCCTTTGTGTCCTTTTTCTCGTTGAACTAATTCTTAAATATGTCTGATTTGTACGGCAACGTGAAATAAATAAATAGAATTTTGGTGAGTTTTGTTCGACCCTCCCAATGAAATATTCAGTTGGTGCATTGGGAGCAGGGACCGGTGGAGCAGCTGATTCATTGAGCGAGGTCAGCTCAGCAGCCAGTATTGTCGGTGCCTGGATGTAGACAGGCTCAGTAGCAAGAAATATCGATTTTAAATTTGGTAGATATTAAGCTTTATTTATAATAATTTGGATGTTCTGAAAACGATAGGTTTCGTCGATTTGTAAAATATTGGTCCGAATATAGATATCTAGCATAGTTCTGATCTCGCATCATTATAATTTATAACTCAGATTAGAACTGATCTAGTCTTGTTCTGGTGCTGTATCCGTGCTGTATTGAGTGTCAGGGTCGCGCCAATAGATATCTATTTGTCCAGATACGAGCGGGCTATGTTACAACAACCAGGCTTCAAGGCGCAGCATACATAATCTGCAACGTGCCGTGATTGTGAAATCTGTTTGAAACTGTTCTAGAAACACATGCTGGGATAAACAACCATTTTTGGGATTGACAACCATTTTGCAACTAACAGCTCTTTAACCGCTGATGTCTACATAGAATTTTTTTAATATTTTTTCTTCTCTATGAAGTAGTTTAAGACATTCTTTATATTTAATTATTTAATTATTTTATTTTATTGAGTAGGTTATTAGTATAATTTTCCCCAGATACTGTTGTATAAGTTATAACCCGGCTGTATATATTCAAACCTATGCAAGTGTTAGAAGTTCGAATTCTAAGAACCCCATCAATCAATCAATCAATCAAAATGAGGTTAACGTCCTTTTCATCATCTGACGACGATATCATAGACGTTTCGTCATTCCTAGTAGATTGTTTCAGCTATCCCAGCATATAGGCTACTGAAAACGTTACGATGTCGATCCTTCACGATAAACCCGTAGATCTGTCTATCATAGAGTAAAGTAGAAATGCAAAGGGATTTTTCTATTATTAATTTTTCTATTTTAATCAATCAATCAGTCAATCAATTAAGAGTTTCATTACTTACTCTAAATATCTGAATGCTATGTCACGGTATGTAACATTCAATAGACAAAGTGTAACTAGAAATTATTTTAATGTTGACATATTTTAAACCACGCCCTCTAAAATTGTACGGCTGTTACAACCATCTCAATTAGCATTGAAGAGATAGGATAAAGTCAATTGATGCAACTAAATCTCCATTTAGCCATCGTTATTAACGAATTTGACAAAGAGAACCCAGAAGTGGATTCTTATAATATATTACAATAGATCGGTTAATCCAGAAAATTGCTAAGCCCTATAAATATTGACATTTTTACATTTTAAAGGAAAAACCCAAGCCATTTCTAGTACATTTCCTATCATTTTCAAGTATTCCCAACAGCCTCTATTTAACATTGAACGAGAACAAGCCCACTGATAGGTTTGGATACTCATTATTTAGATACTCATTGCTCATTATTACCGTCAATCAAACGTCGTTCTATAACCGCCGACAGTTTGTACTAAACGAGCACGGGTGGTCGAGGCCTGCAGATCAATCGATGGCATAGGGTTAGTTAGAACCAATCAGGGTTGGCTATCAATGCTTATGAGATAAGTTTGAGCGCATATTGAATGTTACATCTCGTCCATAGGTTAATCAAGTGGAAAAATGTTGCTTAGCCTACATGCATATTTAACATTGAATGAGAACAAGCCCACTGATAGGTTTAGACACTCATTATTTAGATACTTATTGCTCATTATTAGATACTCATTGCTCATTATTGCTAAAAATTATTATAAACCCAATGTCATATGTTGAGTTCATGATAGTGCCACTGCACAATAAGATGAGAAGAGTCGCTAGATATATGTTAGGCGCAGTTTACTACATTTTACAATCATATTATGATGGTGGCTAACATAAGAAAGTAGACAAAATAGTATACAGTTTGTTAGATATATTTATATGTCCAACATTTTTATCACTGATTTACCTACCTCTGTCAGGGTTATATTATATATTATCTCTCTCTCTCTCTCTCTCTCTCTCATTCTAGAGTGAGCTGTTACAGTAAATAGGATGCCCATTGTACAAATGTCCAAGTATATTTAGTATATACTTGTATATTGGCACATATTTATTTTCACATTTTCTATCACACTCGCTAATGAGCATAGCGTTGATTTACAGATTGATCAAATAGTAAAGATTTAAACTTATGTGCATCAAAAATGTAGTCTTTAACGCAGAAGAATTATGTTCATGTATGTTATGTTCGTAACACCTAGTGTTATGAGTAGCCTATAAATAATGTTTTAACTACTGCGTTTTTTCGTATTTCGGCCGAAAAAATTATTTCATTTTTTTTTCTTTTTCGGCCAAAAATTTTTTTTTTCTTTCTCAGTTTTTTTATTTTTCGGCAGAAAAAAATATTCCTTTTTCGGTCGACCTCTACACCCAATATTGCCCGGGTGTCGTTTATCGTGTACAATATAGGGTGTCGTTTGCTGTATATGCAATAGACTGAATAGAGGCATTGCCGCGCTATAAAAACTCAAAGGTACGATTAATTATGGCATGAAAAAATCAGTATCAATAAATCAATTTAACCAATACAAAACACAAAGAACTTAAAAACAGCAGGATTCCATCACGTGTGAAAATATACTAAATTACTAATAGAAAAAGTTATTGAACAGATCTCAATATCATTTCAATATCACACATCATACCCATTAAGAGTTTCATAGAGCTGAGAAAGTCCAGTCGAACAGAAGAGACCGCTGTCTTTATGCGCCTAAACCATAGAGAACCACAACACAACATCTATTAGAAATATAATCTTAAAAAACATTGTTGTTGTTTCTTTTTATCTGCATAGTTTCACACATGACAAATAGCGCCAACTTCGCATATATGCTGGTTTACTTCTAAATTGTTCTTTTTGTGTTTGTTATTTATAATATACTAAATACTAATAGAAAAAGTTATTGAACAGATCTCAATATCATTTCAATGTCACACATCAATTAACGCATAAATTAAATATATTGTACAACTTCTGAAAAATCGTACCTCAGCATTTTGATAGCGAGCAATACAGTCAGCAGCAGGCATACGATATATATTCCAAAACACCCTCAAATGATTAATTTGTTGACTGACCTAGGATTCGTAACTTCTGCTGAGGCAAATACTCTACCGATGTCGCTAACCCCCACCCCCATTATGAATATGTCATGATCAATCATCACTAATGATCATTACTTACCATAACATTTAAATAAATGCAATGAGACTGCAAGATTCAAGCCTGGATGAAGGATCCTGATATTCCACAGTAGACCTTCGGCTGTGAAACTGGCGTTTAATTCGGCCTTAGTCTGTTCAATCTTTATCCCAGTTAATGAAGCTACTCTGCTAGCTAGAGCTACAAATTAATTTATTTGTTTCGAGATGTGATACATAAGCTCTTAAACAAAATATGCTAACTAACTTATTAAATCATCGAGCTTAGTAAAATCATCGAGCATAGCAAGATATATATCAATCTTTATTTACCAGAAGGCAATGGAACAAACAGAGAACGAACAAATTAGTGAGGCAAGTGCAAGTACACAGCATAGTGCAAGGTATTGCAATGTCCATATGTAGCCTATTAACAGTTCCATGCAAAAACAAACGTGCATACAAATTTAAATTTAATAAACACAATCAGAATATTCGGATAGGCCTAGGCCTATCTTG
>JAQFZF010004985.1:0-10204 GCA_034695365.1 Enchytraeus norvegicus
TGCTCTGCAGAGGTTTAATGCGGTTTGTTTTCGCGGGTCTTTTAATCTAGTCGATCTCGAGTAGCCAGGCCACGATTAATTCCATTCTTAATGAATCGCTTTTATAAAACCCACCGGGCTGTTTACACCCAGGTTAAAAAATCAAAAAATCAAAAAAAAATCAATCAATCAATCAATCAATCATTCCATCCATCCATCCATCCATCCAGATATCTATCTATCTAGCTATGATCTATCTATTAAGCAATCAATAAACTTATAGTATTGTTTAATTAATCAATCAGTCAATAAATCAACTTATTGATGTATAAATTGGTTGTCGGTTAATCAATCAATCAAGCTAAATATACATAATGTTTATATAAATAATTCAGGCAATAAATTAGTCGATTAATTGATTGATCACTCAACCATTGATTAGTCGGTCATTCACTCAGTCAGTCAATCAATTAATCCATCAATTAATAAATCAATCATGTAATCATTCAGACAGCAGTCAATCATTCAACTAATCGATCAATTAATAAATCATTCAGTCAGTCAATCCAAAAAACAAATCATCAATAAATCAATCAAATTGCCTAGATGTAATAAAAGTCAAAGGATTTTATAATGCTTTACAACTAATAATAGTTGCTATTATTTTGTATAGCAAATTGTTTTATTGTATTTTTGGACAGCATTAGGGGCCCTAACGCTTGGGAATCCTTATCACAGTAATCCGCATTGTTATATGAGTTCTTTATGGTTTCTTAAAATGGTGTAAATATGAAGATGTTAAAATTTCATTTTGAAGTAATAAATAATAAATTAATTCATAGAAATGAGAGAACCTAAGATTAATTGACTTAGGTGGTGTGGTGCCTCAGTCTCTCACCGATTGATTGACTGATTTATTGATAGATTGATTGTTTGTGTGGAACCGAAGAAGATCACTTGGTTAATTTTAAAAGCTACAGACAGACCTATGTTTCATGGTGCCCCTTCTCTAACCTATTGATTGATTGATTGTAGAGAACCTAAGAAGACCCACTTGGTTAACTTCATACAAACAGACCTTGGTGGTATGGTCCCTCAGTCCCTAACTGATCAAGCCATTCCAAACAGTCAGACAGAGTTCTTCATCTCTCTCAAGAAAGCTCTCAAAGACGATGGGCACTAAGCTTACACTAATCTGAATTCACCCGAAAAAGTTTCTTTTCGTGTTTTGTAGCCTACGTGCCCCGTTTATCTACATAAAAAATATTTTTCCACATCATTCGCAAGTTTTAGAATTGGATTGGCACTGTTTTGGATCTAGTTTGTATTGTCAAGCTTTTAAAGATCAACATAATGAACAGTACAGTTGTGATATCATAACAAATTTTAATTCTTAGATGTTGATCTTCAAAAGGGATTAATGTTTATATCTTTCACTCCATAACATTTCTTCTGTTTTTCCTATTTCCTGACATTCGTGTTATACGAGGCTCTCAATAACATAGACTATTTCGTCCTCAGAATATCTAGATAGATATCTGAAACATTCCCCATAATCTATTTTATTGAATTAATTAGGCTTACATTATGCCGATTAGCATTTATTGTTATCATTTTTGTTAGAGCTTAATCAGAAGTCTAAAGTGGTTTTTGCTGTTTGTCATTGCGTCTCTGTTACAGCTCAGTTGATAATGTTGGTAATTTTCTAATTATGAAACCAAATTATGATCCGAGGTTCATCCTCCGAAAAAGAAAGTAAAATGTTGAATATATATGGTTGTTAGAAGTGCTAAATATCATCATAGATGATGATTCAATAAGTGTGTTAATGTTTTAAATCTCTTTGAGGAGGCGGAGCTGCTAGTGACCTGGGAGCGGGCCATGGATGACCTCACCCTCCTCCAGTGATGAAGGTCAGCACCACAGTTGCTCTCCTATATTTGCAACAACCTGTATAATATCGCATCAGATAAGCTCCCAACGACTTGTTTATAATCGTTTGACATAGTTTTTCTTTCAGTTTGAAGTGTCATATTTTACAACAAGCTTATTTAGTAAAATTTTGCTGCACCAACGATGCATCGGTTGAATGTCCGACTCGGGCTCCATATGCTTACGCTTAGAATCCCATGGCTCACCCGTCACTGATGTAGCCGTTAGGCCGCAAAACTGACGTTACATTCGGATTATAATAATAATCGTTTTGCACAGTTGTAGTTTGTGTATGCCTCACTGTTGCTTCAAAGTTTTCGTATTTTTGCGCTTGATGTTTTTGTTGCTTTCTGGCTTAAATATATTTTCTCGTAATGCTAATGTTGTGATAAGCTTTCTAGCTGAAATAAAGTCCTGGTTTTACGTCGGTTTCATCGCCTGGCTGAAGACATCATAATCGAAGGTCTATTCAAGGATCAATTGATTACTATCTCGACGCCTTAATAAATGCGCCAAACGTCATAGCCGCTTAAAAAGATTTAACTTCTTAATATTGTTTTTATTTTTTAATATATTTAAAATAATATATTGGAATATCTGCAGATAACAAGCCAATCCGGCACGCCGGTTGTATTGACATTGAGACGGCCTTAACATCAGCCTTGGATAGAAAAACGGGCGCAAAACACTGTTTAATAATTATGTCGGTAGCAATTCAAAACAAAGAGTAAGAAAGTGTTGAGGCAGTAGTGTTGGTCCCAACGCAAGTAGTTTATTATCCACAACATAGCATAGTAAACGAATTCCACTGGATAAATTACAAGTAATCAATAAATAAAAAAATAGACGAAATAAGGAAATAAATCTCACCATCTGACGAGATCAATAGCATGCGCTATTGTTATATGGAGAATAATTTGCTATCTGAGGGGCTTAACCAGTGACTTAACCAGGGCTTAACCAGTATTAAGCGTTAGTCTGCTTCTCCGAAACACGTGAAGCTTTCGGTTAGTCTTATTCTTATGTTTGCCGGATACAACACGGCTAAAAATATGATAATAATAATAAATAATAGTAATAAAGATTTAACGTCCGTTTCCTCATCAAAGGAAGATGTTAGGACGCCAACTATGGTATGTCATACTACACGCCATCTGGCGAGAACCCAGGGGCAGCTTGTGCAGTCGTCCAGAGCGTGTACACAAACTCTTAGCAATGGAGAGCAAAGCAGATTGCTGAAGACTGCACCCATAAGGCCGTAACGATAAAAAGGTAAAGAAGAATTTAATGTCAGTTTAGCGATCTAATGTGGTTAGATCAGTGACGGGCCGAGCCCTGGAATTCGAACTGTGAACCATAGGAACCCGAGTTGGACACTCAACCGATGTGCATCATGGCTCAGCCGTGATTGATAGTGTATGAAATACGCGAGCACTGGTTTCAAAAGCTGACAAGTTACCACTAGACTACCGAACCACTCTACGTTTTTTAATAAAATTGGTCGCAAATAAATAACAATAAAATGGCCGAGCAACGAAACTTAGGCCTACATTATGTATTTCAGCAGTTCAGGCAAAATATCTAGTTAATACCTAAATCACAAATAATGAAAAAATTAACTAAATTCAACTAATCGATATATTAAATCTATCCAGCTGCAGTGAGCCTATCGGCAGGTCCATGGCATATACAATATTATACATGTATAATTGTAACGTTTGTATGCCATATATTTTCTGAAGTGTGTCTCCTTATCCTTTCTCAGTGGCTGTGTTAGTTGGCCTCTACAAAACACATGCAGCTTTCAGCTGTCTATTTTCAAGCTTGTGGAGAAACATAGGCACATGTCCGCTACCTATTTACCTAAATTTAAATTATGCATATCAAAGTGAAAAAAATAGTATGTAGTTAGTGATATCAATAATACTTCTCAACTTTACTCCTCTGTCATGGGCAGCTTTATCTTTTAGTTGCTCGGGGCATGGTCCCTTCAGTTCGAAAGGGTGGGGCATACCGATCCCCTAAATCCGCAACTTATACAAAAAACCTCGAAAACCTAACATTTTGGATTTAGGTTTCTTTCCAGCCCTGATTCATATGGAACAACTACAACTACAGGTTCAAATCTAGGGTCGGTGGAGAAAAAAAAAGAAATCCCAGGGTGTCTGGTAGGTTTGTCGTGTTCCTGCGCTAGCAGCTTGTCCCGCTATTTAAAGTCAAAGGTACACTTAATCAAATGCAGATGACACAATGAAGGGTAGGCTGGTCTGCGTCATGACTTCTGTTTACTTGACTCTTTGGTTGCTCAAATTACAGATTTGCATAGGTCCTGCCACAACGGTTGTGGCATATGGCAGGCCAGGCTACACTACCCACATAGCTGCTCAAAAAGGCTACTGAGACAGTTAATAGTGCGAAAATATAAAAACTGCTGATTGATTAATAAAAATTCAGGCTACTGATAGTTACTGAATATTGAAGTGGTATACATCAATACAGGTAGGTAGGTAGATTTGAGTGTATTTAACGTCAAGGTTCAGAAGCACAAGGCTTCTCTTCAAGACGGCTCAACACAATCGAGCACTACCGTCACAAATGATTGAATAATGATTGATAATAAATTATCATTAATGATTGGGTTTAAGCTAATTACAGCTTCACACAAAATGCCATGCAGCCTATATTACAGACTACTAGTCGAAGCGTTTGTAAGAGTTGGTAGCGAATTAACCATAGCAAAAAATCACAACAATTACTGTAGTTGCTCATATCGCTTTGGGACGTTCTGATATTGCCTTAGGGCGAGGACACGGACGTAAATCCTCCTGGATTGAGTGATAGGATTTAATTGTTTGAGCAATGAGCAATTGAGCATGTTATATTAATCAAATAATTGTAACTTTTAATACTATAAATACGTCTCAGAAGCGCTAATGAACTCCTAAAGAAAGTCAACATGCAGAAGTAGGAGGCAGTCTCTATATTGCGCCAATGACAATTGGTCGCTCAACTTCCAGACTTGTTGAAGTCTTGCCCTTGTGTGTGGCCATTGCAGCTGGACTACTTTTCCCTTTTCCATGAATATATTGATACCGGTAATCATATTAATTTTAACCCATCTGCAAAAATTAGTAGAAAATTCGACCAGGCAAATTTATGATAAGCCATATGCACCTTATCAGCCCAATGCATCGATTTGCTTTGAACTGTGAAGATTAAAAAGCCGCCAACATTAATCAAATTGATCGTCTATGGCAACCGATACACAAACACAATCAGGCTATTCATTTACCTTATACTTAATGCCAAAGAAATACATTTGTGCTAGATAAACTCATCTTGACTCCATTTGTAAGGGACTCAACGAAGAAATTATATTTAAACAATACATGAATACAATACCAATGAACATTCAATAGCGCCCTTATGTACTAGGTATATCAGAGGCTCTTCTTGAAAAGTGAAGGTAGAAATAGTCTATCCGGCCGGTCTATTAGTCTATAGGCCGGTCACACACGATGTGGCAAGGCCTCCTCAAGTCTTGAAATTGTGTGGCAAATTGGTTTAACGCAGAGAAGCCATGGCCCACACCAATCGAGATCTGCCTTTCACTGCAGTATCTGCGTTAATCGGTTTCTAGGAAACACCTGCAGCAGTCTATTGTCAAGTTTGTTAGAGCCAAAACGGTAAATTATTTAAGACAACCTTGTAAAACTCACGTGAGTGTGGTATAATTTACAACCTTCAATCCCACGCAATGTGAGTGAGACAGTGTGACATAATATAAGTGTATACTATCTGTATCTATCTATATAAAGCTCATAATCTGTCACGCCGTAACGCTTCTGGAAAAATTTCAAAACCCACGAAATGTGTGAGACAGTGTGACATAATAATAATATAATGTGCAATGTGCATACAGTAATAATGATATATGAGGTGTCATGATGAGTTCTTTCATGATGCTTGAAATTAGTGTCATTACTTCTATCAAAGTCGTGCAATATAATACACAGGCTATGACAGTTTCAAAGACATTTCCTGTCTAGGATGTGATAGAAAGTATAACAGTATCAATGTGCATTATTGTATATCATGGAGAACGGGTTGTCAACCTTTCTAACAGCATCATAGGTCAATATTATTTGATACTCGTTAATTTAAGACTGTAGCCTAACTATTTCTTTATTTTCTAATCTTTTTCCTAACTAATTATTGTGTTATTTCGTGTTATTTGTGAGTTTCATCTGTGATGTGTAAAATCTGCGATTGACTTCAATAAACAAATATATATCACTGCCTACAGAAAATCAGCTAAAAGTGAAGTCTGCACGTATTCGTAAAAGGCGTCGTACGTGGATACCTCAGCTAAAGGTGTGGATCATTGCCCTAGTTAGGTCCGAGAAATATTAGGATATGTATCAACCGAAACTACACCTGTTCGTAAGAGGTGACTAACAAGTCTAACATAGATGCTGCAATGAAGGGCAGGGTAGTATGAGCTCATGCACATATAATTAGTCGCTTAAATTCCAGATTTGTCAAATCGTGTTTAACCAGTGGCCGGCTAGACTACTTTTCTCTTCATTGTTCCAAAAAGCACCTCTGATATACCTAGTATATAGAGGCGCTATAAAATGTCCTTTTATATTGTATTGTATTCTAAAGTGCTGCAATAGTCCTCAAGTAGTTGACAACTGAACAAAGCCCATATTGTCTTGTCTTAGCGAGCCACGGCTTGATAACCACAGTTTTTAACGTAGACCCTTTCTAAACTCTCTCTGATGTATAGACTTCAAGAAGGACTACATTGTGACACCCTTATCTCGCTCGTTTTGATTCTTAGTCCTTGACGATCACTCAAGGCTCTCTATTAGACGATAAGCTGTTATAGATGGTGCTGATTGTACGGAGCGTAAGATAAGGGTGTTTCATTGAGAACGTACTTCAAGTCTGAAATTGATCTGACTCACGAGAAATGATCGATCAATCATTCACAAATCATTGCCAACTGATAAAGAGACGTAGAGCGGAGTATCCAGACGTAACGAGAAGTATTCACCAGTCATTGCAAGCTGAAAAAGAGAATAATATAAAATTTTCAAGTGAAATTAAACCATTCAATCAATCAATCAAGGAGAGTTTAACGTTCGGTTCCTCACAAGAACCGTTTCTGCATTTTCTAACGATTACAGATAGCACGAATGATAAGTTTGGGGAATGAAATAAGCTTGTATCTTTATTAACTATTAAACTATACCAGATGTCAACAACAATACAAGAAGTTCTGGTATATCCTGGTGAATTAAGTTAAAAATAAGTTAATTAAACTACTTATTTTAGTATTATAGATGCTCGTCACTGCATTTTAACACCTATATTTAAGCATAATATTGTGCAAACCGAGACTCTTGAGAATAGAATGACGAAGTCTTCTAGAGATAACACGAATGAACTACAGGTATAAACTTGTGACACACACATGCAGACAGAGATACAACTTCCAGCAAGTAGACTCTTATTAAAACACTTCTAAAAGGTGTTTTTTTGTATATACAAAGATATAAGCTAGCATCGTCAAGTTGACGTACAGACTACAGGGGTGACAAAATTTATCTGTAGCTGATTGTGTAAAAAAGTGGGGGCTGAAGTGAAATTTAATACGAATTGACAAGTTCAAGCAAGCATAAGGAAGAGGTAAAAAATATGTGATAAATTTTTATAATCTCAGACAACGATAGACTCTCTGTCCATTCACAGTCTACTGGAAGTTTTAAGAAAGAACTTAAAGCTCATTTTTTCAATAAATCATTTTCTTTTCTATCCTAGTAGTATGCACTCTTTTTTAAATCTTCTTTTATTTCCACACATGTCAGACGCACGTGCTTACACGGCTTCCTTTCTTAGTTACTGTTTTTGGTATTTCCTGCCCACTGGTTAATTGTATCTTTGCCGTAAAGAGCGCACTAATGCAGCAAGCGCAGATACACAAATAAACCAGTACTGGCGGCGTTATATTATTCTTGCAGTCTGATCTGGGTTTGAACCCATGATTCTTCAATCATCTCACGCTTGAGTGTACCACGCTAACCACTAGACTACCGCCGCTGGCTTCCATTTAGTTATTATTCTCTTTCATATAGTCTATCTTCAGGCCAATGTTCCCTCTAAGCTGCGCGGCTGCGCGGCTGCGCGGCCGCGCACCTCAGGAAAGGGTGCCGCGCAGCAGTTTCAAATTCTGCGCAGAAGCTTCGGTTGCAATAAATATTTAATTTATTAGCGATAGCTACATCGGTAAGGTTTCCGACTTGGGACCAGTATGTGCGGGGTTCGAATCCGAGGCTCGCCAGTCACTGATATCTCTGTCAAGAGATGAAACTGACGTTAACTTCGGCTTTAGCTTTAGCTTTATAGTTTTGTTGAACTTGATGGGCCGTTGAATTAGTAACCAATTTAGTTTCGTTTGTTTTGCGATCGCAATCAAAGCATACTAAATGCATGACGATAAGGTATGAAAACTTCACATAATTGTTAAACCTTATGCCCTACATATTCTTATCGCCGTATTGGATCCGGCAAACAAACCCAATGTTAGACCAATCGAAAGCTACACGTGTTTCGTAGAATACAACTAACGCAGTCACTGGTTTAGGAGATTCCTCAGGAACAGAGGCGTAGCTAGGGGGCAGGGGAGGGGGGCAGCGGGAGGAAAATGTGCCCGGGGCCCGGGCGCAGCCCGGGAGGGGGCGCAGAAATTGGGAAAATATTTTGTTGCACACAAATAAATTTTCCCCTTTCTGTGCCCTCCTTGCAGGTGTGCTGCTACGGTTTTGGGTTGGGCCCACAATTTTTTCATTATCTGGAATGCAAAGAATATTTTTCGCTGGCTCCGCCCTCGGATTTCCTTGACATATTCAATAGTAGGCCTAATGTGGACATTAACTGTAATGTAGGCCTATCGAAAGTAACACTTTGCAAGTTGCATTTTCATCTATTTTTCTGTTTTTTCTCCATTTTACTAACTTTTCTTAATCTAGTATCTAGCTTTGATAGGAGGGGGAGGGGGGGGGCGCAGATTTTTGTTTGTTCCCGGGCACAGGAAACCCTGGCTACGCCGATGCTCAGGAAACAAAATTATCTCCAAAAGAATACAGCATAGACTACAAACTCATAGTTAGTTATTCCCTTGGACCTGCCGTTAGGCAGTGCACTGAGTGAGAGAGAGAGAAAGAGAGAGAGAGAGAGATTTTTAATGAGAGGCATTATTATAAATGTGTATATAGTTATTTCAACTTGTTAGTAAGTAGGCCTAGTTTCAATAATTCACAAACAGATAAAAAAGTGTTGCTCAAAAAGAAATTGCGCTGCTCAGACATCCTCCAATTCCGCGCACACAGGTGAAAAATTAGAGGGAACGTTGCTTTAGGCCTTCATTTTCTTTGCATTTCATTACTTGTTTCTGTGTTATGAATCATTTTTTCAATAGATTATTTTCTTCCCATCCTAGTAGCTATAACTATTATGTATGAATGGACAATTGACATTGTATTGTGTTTCTAATTATCCTTGGTATACCTTGTATGATTGAGTTGTAAAGCATAGAGATGCCTTGGCATGAATCGCATGATATACTATATTGAACATTACACAATAGCGAGGAAAGTATAGAAGACCATCTAACTAAAAATGAACTGAAACATGCGTGAACATCGTTAACAGGATTCATAAACTTCATCTTTTAAATAAAAAACAATTGAAAGAAGAATGATTTATTTTCATGATTAAATCATGTTAGGGACGTCCCAGTGCCTTCTTGCTGCCCAACTCGGTTCAGGGTACACCTATCAGAAGTAAATGTTAAAAAAATCGATTTTCATTTTAAATGTTTGAAAATCGAAATACCGTTATTCAAAACGGCGACAAAACGGCGATTAAAATAACAGTTGTGTTTCTAATTATTCATATTCAAACTTGCATATCCGAAGTAAATCTAATTCTGTTTATGAGAGATTGTAAGCGATTATGAAAGATTTTGACGGAGCCAAAGTTTTGAGATAAAGACTCAGTTCTCATTTATTAGGGTATGAAGTAGTATATTTCCAGAATGCAAGCTCCGCCTTTCTGCCTTGAACCTGCTATTGTACAGTTAGAGAGATATGAAAATAGAGTGCTGATAAATGTATGCAGGCCTATAACATTAGAATTGTAAGAAGCAGGTACGGATTTAGGGGGGCTGGGGGCCAATGACTCTCCTCTATTGGAAATCTATGATAAAATGTATTAAATCATCCGC
>JAQFZF010004986.1:0-10204 GCA_034695365.1 Enchytraeus norvegicus
ATAAATCCTGAAACAGACATTGAAGAATATAAATATTTAATATGTAAACATTATATTAAATCATAATACTACATCAATGGTTACGGCCCTGTTTGACAAACAGAGTTTTGTTCCCCTCTGACTGTTGAGAATGACTTGGGGCATTTCCCTATTCTTGCCATCCTTGGGATTATCTCGTAATGAAAAACAGACGTTCGCGATTATTTACATAGACAAATTAGAGCAGAATTATTTAACTGAGCACAATAATTATAAATAACAGAAGAAATGCAGAAATTTAAATGAAATCAGGAAATTTTAACGAACATCAAAAGCTTACATATATGAATTCTAGGCACAATAAAGTGACACAACACTCACACAATAAAGTCTTGGCTTTGATTTATCGACAAAATATAATTTTAATTTAACAAAATATACAAGTTACAATTAAAATCATAAAATAAAAGGAGACTATATCAAATATAAGGTAATCCTACATGTGATATAAAGTGCATCAAGTAGGACACAAGAACAGAACTCCAAATGTAAAATGAAATAAAATATTTACACATAGTAGGCTAGTGATTACTTTGGAGTGGTGCATTTGCATACAAAATCGTAAAGACCTGCCTCATACAAACATTGAAATAGCTATATACTCTGCCAAGAACTGAATCCATTCATTTAACTAAACTTTAACACTATAACTATTGTTATTTAGTCTATCTGTTATGAATAAACAGTTCATTTAGATTTTATTGCATGAATATGAGTATATATATAATATATAGCCTAGTCTACACATTTAGAAATTGACATATTAAATTTGTTGAATTAAAAAATAGCAAAAATTGAGGAATATGATAACAGTTACATCAAGTAGATCCACACTGGACTATGATAATAACTTCTCACAGCCTGGGTCTAAATAACAGCATTCATCCCTCTCACTAAGACGTTATTGACATATTGAAACCAAAGAAAGTGCAAAAACTTCCAACAAAGATTGTAACATGCTAAGCTTCACTTTTATTTGAATATAAACATAAGAGCTAAATATTAACTTAAATCACTAACGAATACATATGTAATTGAAAAATATATAAAAAATTAACAAGACATCATTTCTTTCAAAGATATATAAGAGTAATTATTAAGTGTTTATACACGCATATTGATAAAAATTAATTAGGTAATAGATGAAATATTTCTAACTTACCGAGAGCATCGCTAGAGAGGATCTCTTGAGGGTCTGGTCTATCTGGGCCACAGTAGCAATCCTCAGAGTGGCACTCACTGGACGCATCAGAGCCCGGTGGAGATCCAAAGTGAGTTACGGTGCTATCAATGCCACCCCCTCCTGCAAAGAAATATGGGTCGAGCTCGTAGTGAGGGGCCCCCTGGTTGAACCCTCTGCTGAACTCTATGGAAGTAAACGTCTGCTGGGTGCGACCTGACTCCTTGGCTCGAGGTGATGATGTGTTACTTCCCACAGTAAATCTGTCTCTTCCAGACGGAGGAGACTTATTTGAGGACGAAGAAGAATTACTGGACTTTCTTATCACTTCGTGGGTGATGGTGCGAGAAAACTCTTCCATGGTAGTCGTATATTTATTTCCGTCAAAATCCACAGTCATATTGGTTTCATCTTCTTCACAAGCACCTTCTGACGTCACATACTGATCACATGACTCATAGCTCTGAGGATTCTCTACATATATTACATCAGCAGGAGCAGAGAATGCTGATTCTGTGTGAGTGAATCCCTTGCGGTGTTCAGGAGAGTCCGGCGAGGCCTGCATGGTATCCAGCATAGAGTCAGTGGACTTGATGGTGACCGATGAGTGCAGAGAGTCCATGTTGTACTGTTCTTCACTCAGCCCACTCGTGCTGTCGATGAGGTTTCTCTCTCCCAGAGGTTCACTCTGACTCCAGGCGCCTGACTCTACTGAATGAGCCATGGTATATCTATTTGTAGTACCATCATCATCATTATCATGACCATCGTGTTCATCAACATCTTCTTCATGCAGAGAATCCTTGTCAAAGCTGCCGTTCTTGCCTTCATCTTCAGAATGACCTTGACCCAGCTCCAGTGAGTCCGTGGATTCAGTCATAGCTGCAGGTTGCTGCTCGGGAGGCTGCAGAAGATTCTGCTCACCAAACATTTCCATCTGCTGCTCGTGACTGTAGGACTGCTGCTGGTTCAGAAATAGTTGCTGCTGCTGAAGGTACTGATTAATATTCATTAGCTGCTGTTGTGGGTCAATGGGCTCAGACTGCTGCTGGAAGGCTGGGACTACATCAAACTGGTTCTGCATGGATTGCTCTGAGATATCCTGCTCTGGTTCATCATAGAAAGTTTGCTCGGAATACTGCTGCTGATGGTGGTCATCAGACTCTACTAAAATATCCTCTGAATGTCTGGCTTCAAACATTTGTGGATGATCGACGTCATCCTCTTGCCCACGATGATGTTCTGCAGCATCGTTCCCTCCTTCGTTGTAGGGTTTCTCTTCAAGGGAATCTGCTGACGTCACCATGATGTCATTCTGACTCACTTCCAGCTTCTGCTCCCTGTCAGTCAGTCGATCAGTGGATCCAGATTTTGGTGGAGGATCAAACTCAAAAGATTCAGCAGACATCACCATCACAGACGAGGCCTGATCAGGCTGGATTAAGTCTGACTCGTGGGATTTGTTCAGGCTGTCCTGTAGTGAATCTTCATCAATGCCTGGAGCTGATAGCTCATCCATTCCACCTGACCTCTTACCTCTGCGCAAATCAAGAGCTTCTGCTGTAATCACAGCATCATCATCGTCACTGTGATAATCATCGGCTTGGTGCAACGAGTCTCGATCAGCTTCCATAGGCTCATCACCTAGCAAATCATCTGCTAAGCTTTCTTCGAGATTAAGTTCGGTCCTACTCAGAGAGGCTTCTCGAATGATTTGTACAATATCCTGGTATTGAGGATAGATAGTTTCATCGTTATCGGAATGAGGAGGAGAGCTGGCGATAGCTTCCATTGACAGCGCAGCAAGGTGAGATTCACTGTCTGATGGCCCAGAAGAGTCTGAAGTTGACGGTCCAGACATTTGTGCAATCATCGGAAGAGATCCATACTCCAACATTGTAACCACCTGGAGTGCCTCCTGCTCCAAGTCGAGCCCATAACTGATGGGTGAATGCACATTTGTGGGTTCAGCCATAGAGAATGCATTCAGAGCCAAGGTGCTCGCTGTCATTCTATCAGACACAGGTGGAGGGGCAAACTCCATAGAGTTCGAATGTCCTAACTCACCCTCCAATTTCTCAAATTCAGCAAGAGATGACGATATTGACACGTTGTCTTTTTCATCCGTCACCTTACGATACATTCCAAAGGAATCCAGGCTGATTTTATCCTGCAACTCCTTTTCGAGTTTTTCAAATTCCATTAGGGACGATGTATCAGAAACTAAGTCGTCTTTATCAGAAGACTTTGCTGACCCTGTATGAGTGTATGCAGCCAGTATAGCTGAATCAGTTCCTAGTTCTAAGGAACTGCTGGTCTGCTCGGAACATATTGAAGTGACTTCCATTCTGTCAGATGAACTTGTTGTTTTCTCAGAACGTCCTGATAGAGAAGCTTTCTCTTCTTCTTCATTAATGGTAGACAGTGTTGTCATTCGTTCGTCATACTCTTCCTTGTCCAGCAAGCCATACTTGTCCTCTACATCAATATCTTCATCGACCTCAGGTTCCTCCTCCTGCTGGATGTCATCATCAAACCTTGCTGAGGCATCGATGACGCTTGACTCAAGATCAGCCTTGTCAAGAATCTCAAACCTGTCACTCTCTGAGGATGACTCATCGTGATATTCTGCAATCTCTCTGTCATCCCTCACGTCCATACTTATATATGGTTCACTGAAGAATTCACGCTGAGACTCGATGCCATACTGGGCTGGAATGTCTGAATGGAATGATGATGACATTTCTGCAATCCTATCTGCAGTGCCTCCCTCGTGATGTGCAGCAATTACTGTTGCAAAACTGTCGACGCTGGAAGTATCTCCAAAATCTTCTGGACTTGCAGATCCAAAATCCTCTTCAGAATCTTGTGTGCGGCCTCTGCCTCGTCTGATGCTCATTAAAGGACTATCAGAAGACTTTTGGGTTTCAAATTCTGAAGTAAATCGCTCATCAAACTCATTTTTAAACATCTCTGTTGAATTTTGCCCAGCTCTGTCACTATATCTCATAACGTCAGGATCATTGGTTTCCTTTAAAGATGATGTACCGTTTTCAGCTTCTCTGATTATATCGTAATTGCTTTCAAATTCTTCACTCTCCCTGCCATGAACATACCCAGTAGATACCTGTTCACGTTCAATCCCAACCTCAGTGTTCTCATCTGGGGTAGCATGACTTCTGTACACCTCTCTCCCTTTGTATTCCTCTGAAGCATCAACGTCACGTATGCTTTGATGATACAGATGAACATTATCTTCTTCTGTCTCCATCATTGTATTTACTCCACCCTCATCATCTATAGAAATATGTGCTCTAGCATGGTTATTAGATTCTACAATCATCTCGGACTGCTCTTCATGATATATCAGTTTAGCGTCAGAAGTTACATCTCTTTCTGTAACAATATCAAAAGTACCATCACTACTAAGCATTAAATGGGTGTGGATCTGTTCAGAGAAACTTTCTGATGATTCCGACTCCTTTCTATAGCTCTTCTCTTCAAAAACATTCTTATTGTCTACTATACAACTGACATGGAGTGGCATTCCGTCATAGGATACTTCATATTTATTTTCGTCTGATGAATCTGTATCTTCTATAAGTGGCACTTGTTCCTCTACCTGCTGGGGTTGTTCTGACAAATCTGTTGTGAGATCGGTGGCTGATTGTCGAGCCTCTGCAATAACCTGACTTACCAACTCAGAAGCATGATGAGTCAAAGTCTCTTCCTGGGTGTCACTTTCCTCATTACAATGAGAGGAAACAATTCTTACCATATCCGCCGAGGTCTTCTCTTCATCATCGTAATGCCTTTCATCCTTCCTGGCTTCTACTGGAACAAATCTGTCCTCATCTTCAGCCAGAAACCTACGATCATGAGATTGCTCCTCGTCATCGGAACCAGAGTAGGTTGCTGCCTTTGAGCTGAACTTCGGCAGATCATCATCGCTGACCTCGACCAGCTCATCTCTACGATAGAAGCTGTCTGGGACCGGTGACAATGGTCGCTCGTCTGGTCTTCCAGCGTCTAATGTGATTAGTCTGTTTGCTCCAGAAAAGTCTTCTACAGTCCTGTTGGCTGTGTCATCATAATCTTCTGGGTCAAATCCACTTTGATCCTGTAAGTCCATAAGTTCTCGTTCTATAGCACCAACTTCATCTCCATCGTTAGAATTGTCATCGTCCTCATCAGCGTGATCTAAAGGTACAAGAGATCTATCTTGCATTGGTAAATCGGACCCTTCTTCTAGTTCCTCTTCGATTAAATCAGGTTGTCTCACATCTGCAGCTTCAGTAACCTCAAAGCCCATGAAATATCCCTGACCACTCTTAGAAATTTTGTCGATATCGGCCTCTGCAGAATTATTCTGATATTCCGATGAACTGCTGGCAGGAATAATTTCGTCATCATGATGCACGTTATATTCAGCTGACAGATGATCGGCTGCAGTGGTAGATACTGTACTATTGCAATCATATTCTGATGTATATTCAGTTTCACAAGGCCCATTCTGCATGCTTACTTCAATTACATTACTATCGTCTTCAGCATGTTGGGTAGCTGAAAGTTCATCATCACTGATTGACATTGGTTGATCAGCCTGCTTGTCATTATAAGCTTCTAAGGCTTCCAACTCCTCAACGGCCTCTTCTTCTACAGCTTGATCGGGTAAACTTATAGTTGGCGCATAATCAACAACCATTTCATTCCCTCCCTTCCGATCATCTACTTCACAATCATCTTGACGATACATATTCTCCTTCTCATAATACTCGTCCTGTTCATATTCAACTTGTTCCAGTTCTTCTTTCTCATACTTCTTCAGTTTCTCGACATAATCAGTGTAGCCCGTGGCCTCCTCGTAGGTGACCAGCTCATATGGGCTGCTAAGATGTTCAGAGTCAGCAGAATCAGCTGATCGATCGATTTCATCCTCAGCTGATTGAGGCATTGCATCAGGTGACTCTAGAGCTGGCTGAATCATCTCAGCTTTTTTGTTTTCCATTTGTTGGAAATTTCCTCGGTAATAATCATCTTCAGTTGCATGATCCCGTGAGGCAGCTTCATTATACGCATGCTCATCATATTTTAGCTCTTTAGGGCTGTCCATGTTAAGCTGTGAGAAATCAGAGACCTCTGGGGACATGTGACGCTCTGGCGCTGCCTCCATCATCGTAGCGTCACATTCGGTCTCAGTTTTATCCTCCTGATCAGTCTCGAAGACTTCGTCATCTGGGCTCGAGGTCTTAAACTGAGATCTGCTAGCATTCGACGCATTGTTCTCATAGTCTGCCACGACTCTAGAAATGGCGTGACGCTCTAGGTCATATGTGGCTGCCAGAATATTTGGTTCAGCGGAGGTGTCTGAAGAAGTCGAAGTCTTCGGTACATCTTCACTGGACAGTGATGCAGCATCATGTTGTCTCTCTTTCTTTATTTCCTGCAGAACATCCATCGAGCATTGTTCAGTGGATTGATTTTCTTCACCTTCAACTGTCTCGTCAGTAATTAAATATTCAGGTCTTTCACAGTACTCTCCTCCAACAAACCCACTGCTCTCTTCAGGCATGCATTCATCATCAGCAGCAAATGATTTCTCGACCTGTCTCTGACAATGTTGTTCCTCAGATTCAGTTAAAACAGATTCAGCTTGTGGTTGCACCTGACGGTTGTAGGCCTCAGCAATGGACTGGAACTCCGTGGTGTCACATGTGTAATGGGTCATGATACTGTCCATAACTTCCTCTTCATATTTAATGTTTACATTCTCATGCGGCTCATCAACCCAGTTAGTATCTCCAAGTACGGAGGAGGAACCATCAGCACGATCAGTGTCCAGCTCACCCACTTCAATGGTTCCCGAAGATTCGTCAGTGGCAATGATGGTGTGCTGACCATCACCAATCAGACTCTGTTCTGTACCAGATGACGCCTGTGACATCCCAGACAGAGTTAGCTGCAAAGGTTTCTTCTCAACCCTAAATCCTACGAGATCTTGTTCCTCAACAATTGGCTGATCAATTTCCTGATCGGCCACATCGTCTATTACTTCCTGATGCTCATTTCCTCCATCTGAAGAATCTTCTTCGTCAGACTTTAATTCCTGTGACTTCGGCAAGGGTCTTTCCACATAGTGAGAAGACAATATTTCTTCTTCCATTGTCTCATGTTCCTTTGCAATATGTTCAATTTCATCTTCTTTGATAAAGTCAGAGCTATAAGTATGTTGCATGCCACTAGCAGCTTGATTTTGTCCACTGTACTCTTCGTTATCATGGATGTCTTGACGTTCATAATAATCGTCAGACTGGTTGTATTCATCAGTTTCACTAAATGAAACTGCAGCATTTTGCACTGTTTCTTCAGCAGCTTGAGACAACAGTTGTTCCAGATCATCTTGGGTGGGACGAACAACGATGTTTCTATCCAGCAATTCCTCAACTGCACACGATTCCATTTCCTCTTCGACATCTGCCAGGTCATTCACAACAAATTCTCCTTCATCATCGCCTTCCTCAGAGGCTGAGCTTCCTGATTCGCTGTCGTATTGTCTTGACGGAACTCCTCTTTCCAAGTATGCAGCTTCTAAGTTCTCATCCTCAGACAAACGACGTTCAATCTCAGTGTCTTTAGCTGCAGTTTCACCCTTATAAAATTGATCGTCAGAAAAGTCAGGTTCTTCAGATTGCTGTGCCTGTTGTTCCATTACCTCATCGTCTTGTTTGTCGTCATATATCATTTCCTCGTACACAATATCTGTTGGGTATTCCACCATTACAGCACCAGAAGTCATATCCTTCATGGCTTCCTGAATATCTCCCATTTCCACCTCAATACCTTTTTCAGAACCAGAATCTGAAGAGATGGCGCCAGACATCCTATCACCGGCTTCCATGTCTCTGTTCTCTTTGTCTCCGTTAATACTCTCGAGGTTGTCTTCATAAGTGTCATCCCCTGACTTCTCTCGATCCATCTCTTGTATCTCAGCATCAAGGTCTGGAGAGCTTCCTCGTAAATCATCCTCATCCCTATCTATGATATGGTCTACTTGTTTCTCAGTGGCCTCCCCAGCAGGCTCGTTAAACAGATCGCTGGACTCCACGGTTTGCTGAACCTCGTAACTGGATGTGACATCAGAATGTTCCTGCTCATCCAGGCCTACTGCCACCTTTCCCTCTAGATCCTCCGTGCTGGTATCATTAGACAGTATAGGACGAAAGTAAGGTCTGGTGTCAGCCAGGAGCTGATTCCCCATCGGACCGTCATCCAGTTCCTCTTCCTCCAGGATGAACTCACTCGGGGATACACCGACCTTGAACTTGGCATTGATGATATCTAATGACTCATCACGCACTGGAGAGACCTCGTCCTGGAGCGCCTGCTCTTTAGAGGGAGAGATGAGCTCGAGGGGGGACTGAGCCAGTGGGGACGCTGGAGGGCTGGCTGTGTGGTTGAAATCGAAAGTGGTATCCTGGACGGCGTCGCCTGGAGTGGCGGTAGTCGAAAACCGATCAACTCCAGGATACCTCACGTCAGCGTCACCCTCAGCTGAGCACACACAACAACACAGGCTATTGCAACTCAGATAGCAAACACAAATGCCAATGCTTTTAAACTCGAATAGGTAATAAATAATTTTAAAAACAGTAAATTCATAAATAGTAAATGACTAAATGCAAAGCTTTTCTGAGGGTTGGGTAGTTCCCACACAACAGAATAGTGTAGAACACTATTCTCTTGCTTAAAGTGAAGGGGCGGTGAATTTATTATTGCCTCTTGAAGAAACTAGAACTGAAAGCGAACAACATCATCAAAGTTGGGCTGCACCGAATTTTCGCTTCGTGTTTGCATCTGATCTGGAGAGTGGACCAAATCACTATTAGCATTATGCCGAATAGTATAGATCCCATAAAATAAGAATGGTAGTCATGTGACATCTATTTCTATATATTCCGCTAAACTTGCCAAAGCGGGTGGACTTGCATTAACATAATCAGACAGTCATTCATAACAATAAACTTAAATTAAATACAGTTGTATCTTCCCTATTGAATTTTATTTTATAACTGTACTGAAAGTTTTGCTTAATTTCTAAATGTTAAATTTTATGAACTTAATTTAACTTTAATATTAAATTTTAATTCACGTATTGTCGATAATTATTTTAAATATTATTCATTTTCACATTCGGCCGAATAGAAAAGTTGATAAAACTATTCGCATTGGGCCGAATATTGCGAATCATTCGGTACAGCTCTAATTATTATAAGGCATATTCAATTGTTTCTTTAGAATGCACTTCTCTCTTATTAGATGTAAATGGGCATGCTAAATGAGCTGCATTTAACTAACTGAGCTGCATTAGTACTTTAACCTGCGTTAAAATACTAATTGACAGAAAGTGAAACGGGGCTATGGAGGCCGTATTGAGGTGCATGAGTCAATTCTTCACATTGATGTGCTACAACGAACCAAGTGTCTATAACGAACCAAGTGTGTGTCCTATAACGAATCAAATGTCCTACAATTAATTAACTATCCTACAACGAATCAAGTGTTCGACAACGAATCAAGTGTCCTATAATGAATCAAATGTCCTACAACAAATCAAGTGATTAACAACGAATTAAGTGGCATACAACGTTTTAAGTGTCCTAAATCAAACCAAGTGTCCTACAACGAATCAAGTGTCCAACAACGTCATCTGCGTTGTTGGACACTTGATTCGTTGTATGTATATTTAATCTATCTATCTAGTGCTCTGCCAACCTCGGAGTCCAATTTCTCTATTATTCTCCATCGCTAGCTTTTCGTTTCATAACATCATATCCTTCTTTTCATGACCTTCTATTAAATCATCTAACATTCCTATACGCCTTCGTCCTGGTCGTCCTGGTTGTTGTTTTTGCCCACCCGAGGATCAGCCGTGGTGCTGACCCCCTCTATCTTCGTCCTTGGGAGAGCTCCTCCAGGGCTCGCCGC
>JAQFZF010004987.1:0-10203 GCA_034695365.1 Enchytraeus norvegicus
GCATATACAAATATTGTTTCCACCCCCGGTCCCCCCCCCCCCATCAAAAATCCTAGATCCGCCACCAGTGGCGGTGTCAGACAAATTTTTACGGGGGGGGCCAAGAAAATTTATGAGGGGCATATAACATGGCCAGTTCCATTGTGTACCAGGTGCACCTGGGAATTCTTTGGGGGACGGCGGATGGGGGCAGGCGAACGTTTTCGAGGGGTGGGGACGTTGCCCTCCTGGACCCCCTATGGCACCGCCACTGTCCGCCACTCTCTGGAACGATGTAAGCGTAGGCCTACAGCAAATGTAGGCCTGTAGGCGTACTGTATACAAACCTTTATATGACTCATCAACTGAGTATAAATCATACTATCCACCGCTTCAAACTTTTAGCCTAAAATATTTTATAATTAATTATTATAGGTGACAATTTGTGTGAGAATCAGGCCTAATTGTTTGTATACTGGCCTACTTACTCAGCATTGTCGGCAGTCAATCACGAGATTTGATTCTTTAGTCAGTAGCCGATTTATCAACTAAATTAGATTTATTGTGTGAGGAAATTATTCTACAGTGTTTTGAACAACAATTAGCCTACGGTCTAATAAATTGATATATGGAAAGTAGAACATTCCTATGGGCTATGGACTCGTTGAAGATGTCTACCATGGGATTAGCAAAATCTTTAGGATCAACAAAATCTTTAGGATCTTTATCTGCGTTAGGCCTGCGTTACTTCTGCTCATGCCTCTGTCAATGGAACATTCAACTCATGGTAAGTGTTTGAGTTAATCAACTAGTCAATGCGAATTTGACGTCCGCTACATCATCTGATAACGGCGTCTGGAACTTCTCAAACAAAATGTCCACCCAAACAGGACTAGTAATTTAATACCAACCCTGCAAGAGAAAAGAGTGTTCGGGTGGTTCGGTGTCTATGGTTCTGAGTTTTTGAGTGGTTCGGTGACTATGGAGTCATGAGTTCGATCCCAGGTCAATCTCGACAATTTAGAACAACGCCAGCAGTAACACACTTTGTCGTGGGTGGATACCGGTGCCTAGTAGGTTAATCGGGTATCAGCGCTTGCCAGCCTCACTTTGATCCATTACGATCATACGCCAGACACGTGTACCTGCGAAATCGTCTGAAGCAGTCACCTACTACGTACTAATTGCTTCCAGTTGACCAACCAACGAGAGAATGGAGGTTGGCTCGCTGGCCATTAATTGGGCGTGGTCCATGTGAAATCAAACTAAAATCATTAGAATTTGTATATACAGAATTTCTACTAAGTTTCTTCATAAATATCAATATCATCAATCAATTTGAGATATATTAAATTTTTTTCTTGTAGGTATTTGTACATCCATACAATTTAATGTCATATAAAATTGGTACACCAAGTGGTGTTTTGAGCGATGGAAGTGCAGAAAGTGGCTCAAGTAGCGACCGAAGGTTTTCTCTTAGATCTGAATCAATTGATACCGATCTCTTCCTGTTCGATGGTCGAGAGATTGGTACAGATCTATACACGGGAAGAGATGTCGAAACAACCAGAGTCAAAGGTGCTCATCCTGGGAGCAGTACTGGATCAGTTGGCGCAAGTAATGAAAGTTGGAGAACGAGTTGGAGGTGGTTACATATCGAGACAAATTTACGGAAATCAGGGCCAGCTGGCAATTGAAAGGCCGGAGCTGATGAATACAGAAGAGCAGAAGAAGGAACTGGGGCTGCTAGAGCATTATGAAACGACAGTGAACAAACACAGAAATATCAAGGTCTGTAGACGGCTTGCTATATACGCTGTATAGTAACACTAATTGTGAGGGTTTGACCCCCAAGGCTCTACTCTAGGATAATATTAAAGGCATTGACAATGAACTGTAGGCTAACAGGACTGCACATGTTAATTGGATGGCAAAGGTAACTGTAGTTTAGGCCTATGTCTAGATGCCTCCATGCATGTGCTCGCGAATCAGTCGTGCCTTTTGCTAGTCGAATAGGGAAGACGTGAAGGATTTGAACCCGTGACCTACTGGACGTGGAGAAAGGGGCACGGCTCGTGCTTAACGTCAATTTCAAGTTTAACGTCGGTTTCACGACCAACCGACGGGTTTAACACCGATAGTACCGGTACTGTAGGTATGAGTAGACAGATAATTAAGTAGTTTAGATAATTTATTCTGTATTTTTATTATTACTTTTATGTTGTTATACTGTAATCTTATGTTTTGAACTAATAAAAGTTCTCTTTAGTTTATATTAACACGTAGTGTTAGTTCCAATTATCTAATTAGGCTGAATAGGATTGTTCCTGACATAGTCGTCGAATGGAGAAACGGGCGTAAAGTATCGACAACAACAAGTGAACCGAGGCTGAGGAGACCCGTGTTTGAGGCCACGCGGGGCGATCCCTCATACTAGTTACTTAGGATTGTGAGTAAATTGCATACGGAATAGGATTAATTTGCATTTGTTTCTTAAATTAGCTTTGGATTCAATGAAATAGGCCTACCTTATACAATCTTGCATTACATATTTATGTTAGCATAACCTCTAACCTGTTGTCCTCGAGTCTCTGTAGACTCCTGACAACGCCACTTATGAAGTCACGCCAACTCTCCTTATATCGTACCTCCTCTTTCAAATGTGATGGCCCCAGCCCGGTCAATTTTTGCACCCCCATCCAACCACCTCAGTATCGGTTTCTCTCTATTCCTTTTCTATCTCCCATGCCAAGCATAGTTGCTTCTTTTGACGTTCTGTTCTCATTATGTGACCAAAATATCTCAATTGTTGTTTATCAATTTCACTAACCAACTATGGCTTTATTCCTAGCTCAATTATAACTGACTGATTGCTCCTTTTCTCAGTTAACTAAATTCTCAAGAATCACCTCCAGTACTAGTACTCGCAAGCCTGTAAATTATCGCTATCTTTCTTTTTGACAGTCCATGATTCACATTCATTTTTAGAAACAAGGAATTTCCGTGTTCTAACCAGCATAACTTTTGTTGAAGTTGAAATGCCTTTATCTTTCCATATTTTGTTATGAAACTCATCATGACTAACTTGCTAAGAGCAATTCTTTTTCCAAGATCCTTATTCCTTAGCACAACCACAGGTCTGTTCTCTTAATAATTGATACTGCGAAATAGCAGTTATTGTGATGTAACAGTATGTAAGCTACTATGATGGTTATATAACATCAGCATAATGTTACAGTGTAATGCATTAAAAAAGCTTATGCTTCCTAATAATGCCCTCTTTCATACAAATACAATTAAATACCATTATTTGCAGTTTTCTAACATGTCGAATCTGGAAAACTTGCGAGAAAATAAAATACCGATAGATGCTACTGTTTCATAGAAGCCTACTAACTGAGGTAGGGAATGAAAAACCACCTCAAAACCCTTAATTTGTTTTGAAAAGTGACATATCTATATGTGCAGTTGTGCACTGTGCAGTGATTGGTTCAACTTGTTGGAGTGTTTCGATTTTTGGCTCATTAATGAGTACTTAAGATTGTAAATTTTGTTGAAATTGATTTCACAAACCATAGGTTAGACCTGTCGTATACGAACTTCATTTGTAGAGCACTAGGCATAACACAATGTCCCTGATGTCGTCGTCAGATGATGAAACGGGCGTTAAACTCGCATTGATTGAATGGTATAACTTCTTGTGCTTTCATATCGGTATTCTGGATATCAACTAATCTGTGAAATGCTAAATGCACATCAGCCTTCGAATAGGCCTACGACATCCGCATCGCCTCCTACGTCTTGGAATACTAGGTATATGTAAGTACAATACAATGCAATAAATACAGTAGGACTGGACAATACAATATAATACAAGGCAATACAGATATAAGACAATACATCACAATGCAAGATACGACAACACAATACAATACAATACAATACAATATATTACAATACCATACAATACAATATGAAAATATATTATATTACAATGCAAGATACGACAATACAATACAATACCATACAATTCAATACAATACAATGTTTTCAATAAGGCGATAATAGGTATCTCTTTATTCGTAACGAATACAGGGGAATACAGACAATATTAACAATATTCGAACATAAACTAAATAACAGGTGCGCCAAACTTTATATAACATAATAGGCCCTATAGTGTATTAATTAAACAAAATCTAATTCTCACACACACTCATACAGACACACACACACACACACACACACAATTTATTGAAATTTAATGCAATTTATTGATTCGTCACCGGCTATTATATAATAACTACGTTTCTTATTTTCATAAAATGGGTTAAGAATAATTTCGTATAGAGGTTTTCTTATTCTTGAGTGATTAATATTATATCACCATGATTGTACTGTCAATGTAGACTTAGATCTGATATATTTTGCAGGCCTGTATATTTGTTTTCCATGCAGTAAATACACACAATGGCTTCAGATAATCGTTTGCCTTCCTATTTCTCGAACGATTCAGCATTCGAGGAGCCGAAAGTCATTCCAACAAGAATAATGCCTAATCACTATGAGAACTATGACGATGAAGATGATTTTGAAGATGACGACAATGATTTATCGGATGCCAACTCTCGTGATATTTTTGATAGAAACGTACAAAAGAAAATCGGTTACAGAATGTCTGCGTATAGAGAACTTTCAAACGACAGTTTATGTGCCTTGGCATCTGGGCAGGCTGAAAGTCACATCATCAATAGAAAGAACAACGTAAGTGCCGTTAGTTCTATCGAAACTAATCGACACCATTTCAAAAATGAATCTCAGAAACATGACGGGTTTAGTCAACTTGGATCTGATAAGGTAGAAAGTGCGGATGCTGTGTCCAGTCAGAGTGTTAAACAGGAGTTTTGTAACAGTGAAGGAAGAAGTGCAAGAAATGCTCGTTTCTGCGAGAGTCCGGTTGTAAATAGATCTCAAATAAAATCTCCTGCAAATATCCAATCATCTGGTGGCCACATTTCACAAATCGATTCTGATTCAGATATGATTTCTGCGAGTAAGCCAAACTGTCATGAATCTTATCAATCTCAAGTGAGAGGTAGTGAATCTGATTTAGTTTCAAGAAGAAATTCTTTTAATAAAAGTCGTGCAACTGACAAAAATGGTGTTCTAGTGGCAAATAACACTGAAGAGATGTCTTTATCGGCTGTGATTCCTGAAGAAAATGTTGATGAAGGTGATTCTAATGTTCGTAGTACCGTAATTAAACCAGTTCAGACTAGAAGTGTATCTGACATCAGAAACAACATTCCCGAATTTGGTGCTACCAAGGCCTATAAAGACGACATACATTGCGAAAGAATCTCTCAAAATTCTAGTCAAGGTCGACCAAATATTTTAGGTTTAAGGAAGAAGTCGCCAGGTTTGGCATTAAGATATGAATCATCATCAGCTGATGCGCAGAAATCTGATTCAAAGATAGATAGAGCACACAGTGAACCACCATTCACTGCTACCATTAGTAAGAAATCCTCACCAGGCGATGCTGGGATTTCTGAAGGCAGCGGTAGCATGTCTCTTGCAATGATGAATCAAATCGTTGATGAGATTTACGCGAGAAAGATGGATTCTGCGAGTGCATCCATTGAAGATTGTGAGAGAGTTGAAAGAAATGTCAGATCAGCATCGTTGAACAAGCAAGTGTTTCCAAATCATTCTGTTCATAGAGGTGACTTAGCCCCATCAGATATTTTAATTGGAGACTCGGTAAGTGAGCAGAGAGAGGTTGCTAAGGAACAAAACTTGAGTCAATGTAATACAGTCAGTTCACTACATGATCTCCCTTCACACATCTTTCCTGTTGACTTCAATAGTGCGAGTAAAATAAGTTCTAGCACAGCAGTATCAAATCTTTCTATGAATGTGTCAGCTAAGCTTACCTCAGATAGAGAATTCTCAAATCAATTACCGGTAGTTGATAGTAGAGATGAGCTTTCATCGAGTAGATCAACAGAATCAAAGGACCAATCTACTTCACAAAGTAATACTGACACAACTGAATCTAGTTTTACAAATGTGAGTAGCAATCTAGCGACTTCAAAAGATTTACAGCCAACTGCATCGATAAATGTGTACAATAATAACACTAAGGTTATTAAAGTCATGTTGGATGTGGTAGATCTGGAGTCGAATATAATTACTGATCTTCCCATCAATAAGCCATCTCATATCTTTCCTTCAACCGGTGAAGAAGCAATCTCAGAAAGTATAGTTTTATGTCAAAGAAGTGGTAATTCTCGGGGTGGCGGTATCCTTTTGAGATGCGAATCCGACGACAATGACAACGAGGAAGAATCTCTACCGACCAGTAACTTTTGCGAGGAATTATTCCGTTACTCTGATGCTCTTAGCAACATGTCCATCGGTTCCGTGGACAATAACATGACATTTACTCTTTCTCCCAGTTCTTCAGTTGAATGCGGTTTGGATGAGGATACAGATGAACCGATAGTCGCAGCAGATTTTGTGATTGAGGTTATGCCGAACGTAGAGGATGGTTTATCTGGGAGTGACGGTGAGGGGGGCGGGTACATGCGTCCTCACAGCAGTAAGAGGTGAGACAAGTGCTTAACTATGGTTACATTTATATTCATTAGTACTGTAAGAATATTACCTTTCTACACGTGATAATTGCTGGCGCAGAAAATAATGCAGATATAGCTTAGGTGTTATGAACACTGCAGTGTTTTGTTGAGGGGTCCAACTGTTGCTGGAGGAAATTTTTACTCTCATTTTAATTACTTTTTATCATTTATGGTTAAGGGTGGGGGATGTTTGTAACTAGTTTTAATTTTAAGAAATTGCATATTCTTTCAGTTTCTTGTCATTTTCTGTGTCATTTTTTGCGCCAGCAATTCTCACGTGTAGAAAGTTAATATGCTTACCGTAAAGCGGGGCTACATTAATTAGTCAGCAATGGGCTACTTTAGTCAATTTTGAAACAGCTCTAAAATATTTCCTGATTGCTCTATTTATTAATTTGGCCACTGACTACCATTCTAATTACATTGGAATTGTAGTAATTATTTATTAATTAATTAATAAAGAAATCAGGACATATTTGAGAGAAAATAGCTTAAGCTAAGTTTTGCATCTATTGCCCAATCAAAGGATACTGCCAGAGATGGACCCGGCTAAGTCTCGAACCTGTGACATCCTACTTATCGAGCAAGTGTGTTACAGACTATGCTATCCAAGCCGGTGGTGTAGTCTACTACAAATATAGCATTAATTAAGTATAAATAACATAAAGACAATAGGCCTATAGTATACAATACATGTATACTATGTAGCATTAAAATTGAAAACCAGTAAAAACCAAAATTATAAAAGAATTAAATTAATTAATTGAAGAAGATAAACAAAGTAATGACTGATAACTCCAACTGGGTGGTCTGTAATGGACTGCAGAGCACTTTGTAGAGTGAGGCTGTAATAAGCTAACCCCAATCTTTGTAATGGTAGTGCTCGTTTGTGTTGAGCCGTGTTGAAGAGAAGCCCTTCAGGCTTCTGAACCTTGACGTTAAACATACTCAAACCTACCTACCTAAGAATTATATTTATAACATCAATGGACGATATAAGTTATGCTTAATTAAGAATATTACAAGAATTATGATTCAGAATATAACCTATTTATCAAAATTAGCTGAAATCAAACTAGAATGTTCGATTTCACTACTTCAAAGGAGTTTGATCAATATGTATTAAATTGTGAATATTAGGCTAACTATCATGAATAACAATCCAGTCCATAAAATGAATGAAAGTATTTGACATAGTACATGTATACAAATTATATCATGAAGATACTGTAATATTCATGCACAATGTACAATAGTACATGTATGGCATCTGGATATATGATGTTTAATAGTACGTTATTGTTTTGATTAACTTGGGTGTAGACCATCAGAGGTGTTGAAGCAGCAGATTCAGCAGAGGATAGGACCTGAAGTGGAACAGCATGCCTCCAGTCTGGAGCAAGAACACACTGCTCCTGCTTTCTCTGAGCCAAAGGTTGCCAATGCCTCCCTTGTTGTAGAAGAAGCTGCTCATCAAAATCTTCCACAGGAGCAAGAAACACAAAATCTTCATACTCAATCTAGTCAAGAAGTCTCTACACATTTTTCATCTTCTGTGCAAACGATATTGGAGCCAAATATTCCGTCTTCGCAAGCAGAACAAAATGTTCAGTCTCCATCTAGTCAAATACTCTCTAAAGGATCTTCTTCTGCTCAACAGATGATTGAAAATCTTTCGGATATTCCTTCTAGTCAAAGAATCTCCAAGGTTTCTCCTTCTTCTGTTCAAATCCATCAAACATCTGACATTGCAACTGCTAGACATGAAGAACATACTGTGGAAGGTAGTCCTAATCTTTCTAATTCTTCCACACCATTGGGAGGGATGGATGAATCAAAAATAGAACCTGAAATAGAAAAATCTTTGCTTTTGAAAGGCCCACATGAGCCGAATACAACTGATAAGCCTATTCTTTCTATTCAGTCTTCAGAGATAATTTCCAAAAACAGACAACCCGGTGTAAATCGGTCAAGTAACATCAAATCAGAAAATGGGGCCGTAAGAGCCCCATCTATGTCTCAACCTTCCTCGGGGCATATGAATCCTTTGGATAACGAAAACCTTATTCTAAGTCGTAATCTAGTCAAACCACGTGATATTCCTTCTAGCCTTGCACCGCACGGCACAGAAAATACTAAATATACTCGCGGGAAGACTGAAATTTCAGATGGGCTTACGAAAAGAGCTCGACAGCCAAGCAACATTACTGAATCCACAAGTCAAAATATTTTAAGCTTAGCACAAGCCGCTGGAGATCCTACTCAATGTGCCGAAACGCAAAATAAAATTAGACTCGCTGATCTGACCAAAAATATTGGATTGCCGATTCCTGTCCCCAGCACACTAATTTCAGATCGATCCCTCAAAAGTCCAATATCGGACAGAGAGATTGCCGATTTCTTTTCCGGAACGTCAGTTATAGAGAAGCTGGAGAAGGATCGACGCCTGAAGGTGCAGAATGAGGTAAATGAGGCTTTGAAAGACATCAAGTCCGCGATAAGAAAGAACAGGAATGTAGCGGGCATGCCAAGTACTAAGATACCTCTGAGTATAACAAGTCCTACAGATGGTGAGGTGCCAACGGAACCAAGCAGTGAACCGGTGTGGGTGTCGAGACAAAAGTACGTTATTGTGGTGTTTTCTAATTAACTTTCAAAATGCATTTATCTGATTACTTAATCAAATTTATTATTAATTTAATAATTATTCATATATTAATAATTTGCTGATAATTTTAGTTAATGAAATTCAATTGTAAAATCTTTAATACAATTGTATAAAAACTGCTGAATATTTATTTGAAGTCTTTGGGCATAAAAAAAGATCACTTCACTTTTATCATTAGCCTGTGTACGGTAATTAATATTATTTGATTTATTAATCAAGATGTGAATGCTTTCATATTTTTACAACACTGGTAAAAATTTTTATTCTTTCAGTTCATAGTTTTGAAGATAATTATTTGCTAATAAAAAGAAATGATTTGTTTTGTGGGTTGATCCACTTTTGCATACGGCCATTCAAATTTTATGCATTGTAGCGTGCAACATGGTGCATCTGTCATGATGAAAACTACAACGGTACTTGGAATAGAATTGTGAATGATTACAACAAATAAATAGATTCTATGTATGAAATTGTATTCTAGGGAGACAAAGAAGGAAGAATCACTGGTCAATAGGAACAGATCAGTGGCCCAATGGCAGGAGGACATGCAGCGAATGTACAGCGACAACGAAATATCTCGTCAAACCTCAGTGTCTACTAACACAGGTTCTATAACAGTGTGCATTTGTCTTGTATATGCTAGTATAGGCAGAATGCTGATTTAAAGATTGTTACAATAATAGTCCAGTCAATATAGAGTTCTAAAGGTCTTTTGATTACAGTGTACAAGCTCAAAAAGGTTCAAATCGTAGCTGATAAGGACCTTGAGCACTGATAGGTTCATCAATTGATAGGAAAATATAACTGTGGGGCGTATATATATATATGTGACCTGCCATGGCAAATGTAGGCGCTTGTCACCGAAAATCAAAAATCGTTTTATTATTCCATTAAATTGTGTTCAGACAGACCTTC
>JAQFZF010004988.1:0-10202 GCA_034695365.1 Enchytraeus norvegicus
ATTCACACGTACATTCAATGTTTTTATTGTAATGACTTGAGAGTGTAATCTGTGCGATGTGATAAAAAAATAAAAAATAAAATAAATGAGCTGGAAGCTTGATTTAATTAAAATATAACTTTATATTTGCACGCATGTGCTGGAATGTACTGGAATAATAGTTAATTATTATTAACTATTAAAGTTTAACAAAGTCGGAATATGCAAGTGCCACTTGTGGTCTGTAATACCGTTCACACGAACCTTTAATAGCTTTTAGTTAGGCTACGCTTCAACCCGTGAAATGTTTTGATGATAATAATAAATAATAAACTTACCTGATTCGACACACAGGCAGCCGATAACCCTTTGTTGCGGTGACTTCTCGGCAGTCGTTGACAAAAACTAATCGTTCTAAATGTTCTTTTTGTAAAGACTCTTCATTCATTTCGCTGCCTGCACCTGCTAAACCCGTACATAGACTATTATCACTTGTTGCATCATCATAATCATCATCCTCAACATCATCATCAGCAGCAGTAGACACCGGGGTAGAATTGAAGGTATCTGAAAAGAGAAGATCATATTTCCAGGTCTCCTTTTTTGGTTCCTCCTCAACAACCACTTTTGGGATCTTCATTTTTGAGGTGGACTTCTCGCAGTAAGCCAATCTCTCGGCAGGGGTCATGCAGGGACCTAGAGGTTGCCAGGTAGATACCAGAACGGACTGGGAGAGGTCGGAGCAGACAAGGCGGAGAGTTTGAAGGAGGAGCTCACGACATCTGAGGGAGCAGAATCGTTGGACATGAGCATCAAGGCAAGAGACGAGGTGGTTGTCTGCTGAGAGCAGGTTCTGTTCGATCATCGTTCTCTCAAACTGCTCAGCTAGAGCTGATATCTGCGCAACAAAAATAGAAAAATATCACCTGTAGAGGAAAGTATTCAATAGTCATTTTAAACTTTATTTTTTCCCACTTTTTGAAGTCTATCGTCTTAAAAGAAATTGCATTTATTTTTTCTGTATTTCCTTGACGACAAGAGTTATTATTCTCTATGCTAAAATCATGTGTATCACAGTGTATGGCTTCTGATAATGTAAATTCTTCAGTGACATTACAAAATAGCGACACCCTTTTTGTGCTCATTTAAATAAATAAATATTAATTCTTTTAATTTAGTTTAAATCGCTTAAATAATCTAAATAGTTCACATAGTGAAAACATATAACGTATAACATTACCGGGTCAGGAAGTATCACATGCTTGTTTAAGACCCATCCCATTCCAGTGTTAGACGTTGAGGCGAGCGCACGCACAGCTAATAATATGCAGAAAATTCTAGAGAAATTAGAGGCGATGGAAGCGAGAATTATCAACATCGAGAATGCTAAGGTTCCCATCAAGGGACCTAGCAAGGAACCGATCAGTGTCGACCCTAAACAACCTGATCAGAAGAAGGAGAGACGAGGCGGGCAGAAGGGGGAGCGAACACCAGGGTTAACCGTGTCGCTCAGCCAACAAAAACTTCGGCTCTCTTGCTAAGAAATTCTTAACATATGTAGCTTACAACTGAAGTATACCAGCAACCGCTGGAACAAAAACAAAGTAGGCCTACCGTTCAATTTTACCACTCCAACACTATAGAATTCTTTGCCACAAGATCTTAGAACATGTACATGTCTGGCAACCTTCCAGGGTAAGCTTAAAACCCATTTGTGTCCTCCATAGAACTGTGTAATTAGATTCTCTTGCTCTGGCTAATGGACTTGCACTATATCGGATTTCGCTCTCTCTTCCGTTCATACATTTACAATTGTATTCTCCTTCGGATGAGGAACCGGACGCTAAATCCTCATTGTATTGTATTGTATTGTATAACTTATCAAACGTTAATTACGGTAGGGAGATGTATTGTATAACTTATCAAACGTTAATTACGGTAGGGAGAGAGCAACAGAGAAAGAGATTGAGAAGAGGAGGGAAGGGAGAGAGAGAGAGAAGAGCGACACAGAGAGAGAGAGAGAGAGAAGAGAAATGTATTATAAGAATTCCGCCAGATGACACCAGACAAACAATACATACACGTAGCCATTTCATGATGCTAATATTAATAAATTCATGTATGCACCCCTCGGTATCCTGTCTCCTATTTAGCCTGAGATCACTAACAAACAAATCAAAGATTTTATATAATCAATTGCAAGTCGTTGAGTATTTGACTTCCGGTTTCTCACCCCTATGATGAATTACACTCGTGATGAATATTCTCACATAATTTAATTTATAATATAATAATAGTCATAATTTCGATTTAGGTTTAACGTCAGCTTCCTCATCCAGGGATGCTGTCAAAGAAGTCATACATAATACATCAGTAATGTTATCTGATTTACTTTTGAATTTAAATTATCCATTGAACGAATTCTCTAATTAACTCTGAATAATAATTGTTTCATTCAAGACACTTTACATTTTTATTTTTGCATAAAGTCGTCCTGCTCGATGGCCGAAAGGTCCCTCAGGAAACCTTAAAACCACTAATTGTTTAGTTTGATTCACATTTTCTAACTGTATATCGTGATTGTTTGTTCTCTGTTCACTGCTAATGTCTTATTGGTTGCATTATTGTGGTTTTGAAATAAAATAACTAACTAACTAACTAACTAACCTATGTGATGTCAGAGACACCGAAAGAGAAAATCTTTACGACACCCAGCCGCCCCCAGAGTGCTGTCTCTCAAATAGATGCGATTAAAACGAATCGGACGGTAAACCGGAAGCAAAGAAAGCCAACATTTGCAGCCCAGACAAGGCCAGCATTAAATCTATCAAGGCAGTAGTAGTAACTTCAATCGAAAAGACTTCTGCCATGGATACGGAATCCACCTCGGATCCCTGTCCAGCCATCAGCTCTTTCGCCCCAGCCACGGCCAAGCCAGCCAACGCTGACGATAGCGTAGGCAACAACAACAATGAGAAGCAAGTGGGTACCGCCACAAAACAAGTAAAGCGCCACCTAGCCTCCACTCTTGAGAACGTGAAAGAAGCTGAGGAGGAACTCTTCAATCTGGGCAAGAAGCTCAGCAGAACCGCAAGATTGATGAAGATCTCATAAGCCGCAATCTAATCAACACAGAGCACTACACCAGCAATATGGAAAGACTGGGAATGATAGTAGAGGCCGTCCAGAATAAGAAATAGAACTGGAGACCCTAAGAACTGCAGCCAGTAGGATCTCGACAGCACTGTCTCCAAAAAACTCTGAAGAAATCCTGAAAATCTGCTCATTGATGGGGAAATCCTCTTAGATTCCTCATCAACCGGCGAGAAGACAGCTGCTAGACTCTCAACTTGTGTAGGAAGAAGTGTTAAATCAGAAATCCTAGAACCTGCTCCAATGGAGCAGTGTGATAGATTGAATTTCAAGGCGTCTTGGACAGAAGCGAAAGCTTCTGACCTTGACGTTAAACTAACGGAAAACAGAAGAACAACTGAACAATAACTTGCTTCACCTCTTTTCCTTTCAAGAGTTCGATATTAAGTTTGCCTTGAGTTTGTCGTTTGAGTTTGTGGAGTTTGAGTTTGCGTTTGTGTGTGATATAAACTCATATTGAGGCCAGTGCACTTACAGTTAATACCATGGAGACTATTTCTAGCGAACTTAAAGGCGATGGAAGTTAGGCTTATCAACAGTTTAACATTGAGAAAGCTAAATTAAGTCAAATCATTGAATTGAATAACGTTTATATTACACGAAAAAAATCAGAAAAACACGTACTAACTAATAGAAAGTCTGAAATGGTACAGAAAGGGTCGAAGGCACTAACATGTACCCCGCTTGGCCGATTGGTCTATGGTGCACTCAACAATCAGCTGAATAGTAGACATTGTCAGTCATAAAAAAGTCATTCTACATGTCTCAAAATTAAAGTAACAAAGACTACATGTGATGAAATCCCTTGTGACATACTAACTGCATTTTGAGTCGATGAAATATCATTTATTAGTATCGTTTGTGCTATTGAGGACGTCCCTAATATCGTCATCAGATGATGAAACGGACATTAAACTAATATTGTACTGTGTAGCTAATAGAAATGACAATAGAATCTTGGTACAAACCTTGCAGAAAGTTTTCCAAGAACAATCCGGATATCTCAGAACTCTGGCCAGACAATTCACATAGACAGAGTCAATCATACGAGTTGACATCAGATCACCAATCAGTGCCATCAAACCAATCCTTTCATCATATTGATTCATCTCACCTGCAGTAACATCTCCCATCGCTAATACTTTGAACTCCTCATCTTTATTCTCTTTGGTAGTCTGTGATATCTCCAACTGAGCATCATGGACCGTAGTTTTGACATTTTGATTTGAAATTGAATCTCCAAAAGTAATTGCATGGCATACGTTCTTTACCTCTGTAGGCGTTTGAGTTTGTAATACGTCTGCAGAATTGCTGGCACCGAACCCTGAGTTGTTCATCTCCTTCGCTGTCCGTCTCGGACCCATTATTGACAAAATATCAGAGCAAATTGATAAATCATAAGACGGTTCTGAAACACCAGAATAGATGGATGACTTTCCTGCGGTGGCAGATCTATCTGCCAAAGCTTTCTTCTGACATAGAAACAAATCCGAGTGATAGAAAACAGTTGAAGAATTATAACATCCAGCCGAAACGCTAACTCCAGAAAGATTACGATTCAGAAATGAAAAGATGACTTCCAGTTTGTGGAATACCTCCTCAGGGGGAGGTCCAAGGGTTGGGGAGGCATCGGTGGAGATTCCTTCGTAGGAAGGAAGAGTTGTTATAATGGCAGCAGTACGTTCGTCCTGCTCTACGGTTTGAATCAGGGTATTTCGCTTCTGAGCCAAACGTTCTACGCAATATTCCATCAGACGATCGGCCAGTAGTCTCAAATGCCCATCCAGTAATCCAGTTCGGCACATTGCTTCCAGGATGGAGCAAGCCTTCTCTTTATTCTGACATATATTCGTGATATCCAGGATCACTGGAAGTGTGACACCAAAGGATGGGATGGAATCTGGTTGGATACGCCAGGATATCATCCCATTCCAGGCATCAACAATCCGATACAAAGTTCTATCTCTAACTATTCCTATCTGAGCTCGAATTAAATCTCGAGCTTTCATTAGTAGCATATCTCGCTTGCCTATGGTTCCAAGTGCAGCAACAATTGAGTCGATTTCTTCTAGATTGGTTACAGATCTCGAGTAATCTCCGGCCGAAAGATTTTTGTCGATCTGCTGAATTAGACGGTAGATGGCGATGAATTTATTGACGGTCGTTATCATGTGATTGTATTCGGCAAGACGTTCCGCCGATTCATTCTTGTGAATTGATTTATTCACAACGCCGGCCAACAGAAGCTAAAAATAGAAATAAATCAAGCAAAAATTTAAGTGTTTAATTATTATTAACCATGCGAATAAAATATCAAGTCTGCACTAAACTAGTAGTAAGGAAGAATCCCAATTACTTGCATTCGCTATTTATTTATAAAAATTATTAACTTTTATATTATTCTTAACTTTACTGAAAACTTAGAGCCTGACTATTTATTTATTTAATATTAATCTATAGATAGTAGTAGTCTTGTAGGAACAAAAAGTAGAGGTAGACCACGGCAAACATATATGGAGAGTCTATGCAACTGGATCCGAAATCATTTACCTGAAGAAGAAATGAAGAATATAACAATGATAAACATATTGCGTACTACATAAAAACGACAAAGCTGGAGAGCCATGATAGCCTACGTCCTTAATGGACATGGTACCTGAAGAGAGAGAGAGTAGTAGTCTATTATCTATAATTTCAAAATTCCCGTGTTGGATCCGGAAAACTTGAGAATAGACCAACTCAAACTGCACATGTTTCGTAAAAGCCGACTAAAGCTGATATTTTCATACTGAGGAAGGCAACGGGAAACCACCTCGGAAGTCAGAATATATATTCCCAAGAAAAAAGGTTACATTTTGGACGTGGTAAGGCATGGCCTTTTTGGTGGGATCAACGTGATGATCGATGGGGTGCTTATTAGTTAGCGTGATAGCTGACTGTGTTTCAGAATATGTACCTTGGACCTACCATTTGGGAGTACACTACAGAGAGAGAGATTATCTATAAAATATCCTTTGCGTTGTATCGTTTAGATTACCAACCTTTCTAATCTGTTCAACCACAGGTTTCACACTCTCCAATCTCTTCTGCAGGCTGTCCATCATTCGATTTGTGACCGCCCTCTCTTTAAACTCCGCCTCCTCTCTATGACGTATGATAGAATCCACGTGGTCCTCCATGTGACCAAACTCTGTGGCCAATTGGTCGAATAGCCGACCTAGCTCACTGGGACTCACTGCAGTCCTTCCAAGAGCAATTTGACTACTTTGAGAACTGACTTTTACAGAATGATCTTGGTCTATTCCAAGAGCAACGTGACTATTTTGAGAACCATCTTTTGCAGAACGATCTTGACCTGTTCTAAGAGCAACCTCACTACTTTGACAACTATCTTTAAAATAACGACCTTGACCTGCTTCATGATCCGTCTCACTGGATTGATCTCCCAATTTACCGGGTAAAATCAAGCTAAGCTGAGAATTATATTTTCGAGCAAGAGTTTGATCTGCTCTATTCTCTAAAATACCGGACGTTACTCCAGATCTATTCTGCGAAATGGCACCAATCTTGGACTCACCTTTTACACCAAAATCATGACCAATCAGTTGACGAGAAGCTTCATCTTTCGCAGCCAGAGAGGAAAAGTCAGACGGTGGAAATGGTTTCGGGCGAATATTCTTAAGAACTTTATTGCTGTGCCGTGGTACCGACTGTGCTGATTCTTTTGGTTTTTCGTTATCTGACAATTGCGTAGTTGAGGTGGAGGAGGTCGAAAGACCGTCGCTCGGATTCTCTTTATACATACTAACCACCGGCGAAGCACTAACATTCAAAGATTCCTCTGTCGATGGTATTGTAGTTTCTTGAATTGTAATCTGAACGTCAATTCCCGTTGGTTTAGGTGCTGATTTGGCAGCAACGGATATGCTGTATTTCAGTGCAGGAAGAGGCGATGAAGGGAAAGCACCAGAAGCAACAGAGATTTTTGACGCAATTGGTGATGCTGATTCTTTATTGAATTGTGTTCCACCAACACAAGAAGTGGAAATAAAATTAGTCCTTCCCTTAGAGGTGATAGAGGTGTTAGCAGTAGGTAAACTATTCTCAGCTTTTTCATCAGCTGACTTGACTAAAGGTTGCTGATGATCTAAGTCATTATCGCCACTTGAATTGTCAGATTTCACCATACTTATGTCATTTCCTGCTGTAAAACCAGAATCCTCTATTTGCTGACTTGAATTCACTTGTTCTGTTCTACTAGATGAAAGTAGCGGAGATTTACGTTGCTTGTCCGGAGACAACACAGCAGAGGATCTTGATTTAGCAGTTACAGTCACTGCAGTCTTATTTGATTTGGCTAATTTTGTAGGCTGAGAGGTTGTAGATGTATCGTGAAACCTGCTGCTACTCGGTGAAACTGAACCTAAGCTGGATTCTGAACTGGATCCACTTAAAGGGTTACCAATTATTCCTCCTTCTGCTTTAGTATCTTTTTCAACTTTCTCGCTAGACTTTTTCTTGTAGCAAATGCCTAATTCCATCATCGACGTACCGGGTTTCATTACATGTCCCATACGAATAACTTTATTAGATAACACTGATTTGTTAGAAGATGTTTCCGAAAGGTCAGAAGTGGTTTCTGAAACTGCTGGAGAAGTCACGCCAGACTGTGAATCTTTATTTGAGTCCGACATCTGAGATGTAGAGGAGGATTGTTGACAGTGTTGAGGCTGTGACGTAGTGGTATATTCATCAGGCAAGCTAGGACTCAATATATTCTTAGGGCTCATTGTTTGCTGTCTCTGAGCGGCTCTATTAACTGCCTCAGTGACGCTACGATGGAGAGATGAAGCTAAGAATCCTTCGAATCCAATTCCAGGAGAACTTTCCAAAATAGTTCCAGGGCTGGTTGTTGAGAGCGAGGGGTCCGTATAGTGCTGCAGTGGAAGTTGGGTAGCGGGCGGTGGTGAGGTGGGTAATCTGGCAGTCGGTGGTGGAGACTGAACGTCGCATTTCTTTACTTGGCGCAAACTGCTTAACTCATTCTGCATTTTACAATACAATACAATGCATAAAGCGTCCGGTTCATTAATCGAAGGCGGTGTCAGGAACGTCTCAAGTGGATAATACAACTGCAAGCAGTTCTATAGGCCTACCACCAGACCACCAGAACACACTTCCAATGCATAGACCGAAGAGAAAGCGAGATCCGAAACAGTGCAGGCACTATTCTAAAGGATATGTAAAATAGGAAAATGGAATCTGCTGGTTTAGCCTTGAGGTGATGTAAGGTAATCTTGATCTGTATCTAATTAGACTGAAAAATTTGTGGAAAACGGATAAGGAATATGTTAACTTGCATGGATGATATAATGTTGACAATTGGACAAATTTCGGGGAAGTAAAAAATGGCGAATGACAGAAACACAGATGTAGAACCATGATGGTCAACCTTCTTTAAGAAGGTTAATTATCATGGTTATACTTTTAACTAAACTAAAAGAAATAACCAGTTACAACTATTTCTCCAACTAAAAAAGTAGTTAACTAACTGGTAAAATATTGCCCATCACTGAAATTAATGAATGTCCAACGTAATTATTGATTATTAAATTTATACTTCAGTTGTCCTTGAAAACATACTAGGCCTAGAGTCACAAGGGCCGTAGCCAGGATTTCTTTTCGGGGGGGTTTGAAAAAACTTCAGAAAAAATAATTCCATGAAACGGACTACCGCGGGCCACCCCATTTGTCAAGGCCACATTAACTGAAGCGATGGGGTGGGGTGAGGGGCGGGTTGAGGCTACACTGTTCAGCCTATCCAATCGGGGAGGAGGTGGGAGATTAGAGATTTTGAGGTTGTTACCAGATTTGATGTTACCACATTAGCTGTCCATAGATAATGGTCTACCGGAGTTCTTCAATTTGTAGGCCTTATAATCCATTTTGTTGACCATTTTTATTCTGGAAGGTGCTCCAAAGGCATGCTTACTAGGGTGGATCAATTTCAATTTTTTTTAAATTTTAATATCTAATAGCCGGGAAAAGTTGTCTCTATATATATGTAGTTTATTGGCAAATTTTGAGATTTTTTGTCATTGGTCTTGAGCCTGCTCAGAGACCATGAATGTCGGGGGGGTCGGTCACGCGAAAATCGTCATTTGTGTTTTAGGGCAAGTTTGCATTCAAATATCTTTTGATCCATATTATTTTGAGAGCCCAAAATTTGTACACTCCTACAACCCATAGTAGAGATCTCAGAAATGTATACAATGTCAAAATATACTCTCTAGCAGACCAGCTGTGGAGCTTCAAAAATGCAAAAAAAATCAAAACGCTATGTTAATTGTGTTTTTTGGCAGTTTTGCCTTCATGTATCTTTCGATCCATAAGACACTCAAAGCTCACAATTACTTTGTCAGATACAATGTCTAATGGAGATCACATAAGCATATACCTTATGCATATGTACAATCAGTTGTCAAAGTTATGAAGCTGCAAAAATGCTACAAATCACTATCGACTATACAATGTTAAATGACACTGCTTTTCTGCAGTGATGCTGAATTAGATATCCGAAGTGATTATAGTATTAGTTTATCAACAAAACAATCTGAACTCAAGCAATAGTCACCTAAGCTATATGATATTGTTTTTTAGTGCAGAAATAGTACATGATATGACGAGAATCTGACACGAATTATCGATCCATATATAAATCTCACCACAAACTTTTGCTTATGTTTCTGTCAGAAGCTCGACACACCTTTCAACTGCTTCTCTGTGACAGGGAAACCGATTACTGGTATCTATCTACTTCCACATATATCCCACATATGTTCCATGTCACATTCATCATTGTTCAGGAGTATGGGTGGGTCTGCTACTTAACTGCCCACAAGTTTACAAGCTTCATATAGTCATCAACTTTAAATTCAGTTGTGGCATAGTTAATCGTCGTATTCTATAAGACAATGATATTGCCCGCAGACGTCGTCGCAATGCCAGTCGTCTGATATGCATATGACATCGTCTGGAAGTATTCCTCACAAGATGCTTCACTGTTGACT
>JAQFZF010004989.1:0-10199 GCA_034695365.1 Enchytraeus norvegicus
CAAAGATGTAGAATTTCTGATTACGATGGGAATTTCATTCCATATCGAGGAGACAAAGTTTACATAAGAGGAGTAGACCATAAGAGAAGAAGACCAGGATATGCCTACGAATATTACCGGTGGGTTGGTAGGTCGGACCCCTCTTTTTGAAGATCTGAACCACCTAATTTTAATCATTTAATGCCCCTAGAAAATTTTATTTTTATAACTTTTGCATACACATTTTAGGGGCAATATGATCCAACCCCACCCCACCCCTTCCTTGAAATTGTCAGTAATCCTGGTAACGTCGGACCCATATTATTCATTGGGTCCGATTTTCTAATTACATTTACACAAATAGTGCAGATTAAAGTTATGGTTACGGAATAGGTTAGGGTTTGGGTCTAATCTTAACCAAAACCCCACCAGACAGCAAACAAATATGACACATGCAAGATTTTCTAACTACAGTAATAATTTACCAGGATTTTGCCAAATTGTCTAATATGCAGACTGTCATGGCTAACATTTAAGTCCTATAGACCACAAAAGTATGCCAACATTGATTACAAAAACTTCTAAATGTTAATAGTGATTTTTACTTATTTTTGTATGGCGAATTTGATAGGATTTGCCATTTTGCAAAGAATTGTTCCAAATATAGAGATCTAGCAAATCGTCCTATCTTGCCCCATTATAGCCATAGAAGCGGGGTTAGCATTGAACTTTTCTTGTCTACTATTAATAATGGATTCTTGTTTTGTTTGTTATTGATAAAAATCCAATAATATCCGCTATCTTCGAATCAGTGTTTAGTTACAGTTCAGATCTGAACAACAATGTCAGGAACATATTATGAGGTAAAGTTAGAATCAGAAGAGCTGATTGTCTGTGCTGTGAGTGAAGATTTGATGACACAGTCATCTCTGAGTGAGAACTATTTATCAGGAGGATGTGACAGTGTAGTGAAGATTAAATGTGAAGTTGAAAAGTGTAGGCCTACTGATGTTAAGTCAACAGCTTGTGATGAAACCTCTACTTCACTACATTGTGCTGATTCTTCTGATCAATCGATTGATACTAATGAAGTCTTACTGATTAAAGATATTAAACAAGAAGATGCACTGCAATCGGGTTCAGCTTTGGAGTTTTCTTTGAACAGTCCATTCTGCAATACTGAGAGCTCCAGTAGATCTTCACAGGATTGTGTCAAAGTGGAAACAACAAGTAGAATTCATTTATTCATTAGAATTATATTTGTTATAGCCTAATTATATTACATTTGTCATATTTATCTTTTTTGGTTTTGGCTACGCACAAAATATTTTCTATGATTTTGTAGTAATTTACTTTAGGCCTACATGCCAATTTAGCATATGCTTTAACATTGCTAATGCATATGCACATTCGCATTCTGAATTTTCATATATGACATGGTTGCAGTTGCTCAAATCTTAGTTCAGGGGGATGGAAATTAAACTTAATTTGCAAACATTTGAAAGTACTTTGATGTCGTCAGAGTGTAATAAATGGATGTCATACCTTGATCGAGAATATTATATAATAATCATATAATAATACAGTGCTTATAGGGAAATAATTGTTCACAACTCAGAATACTACAACAACAAACTAGTATCTTTTTGCTAATGACGATCATCGTATATATAATATATATGATTCGTGATCATTAGCTTTTGAATGTGCTTATTGGTCAGTGTTGTTCAATTTTTTTAACATTAAATAAGACAGAGCCAGTTTCCATGTTCAGCTTATATGTAATGAATTTATCAAATCATACTGATTACTTACAATCAGAATAATTTGATAAATTCACTAAATCAAAGAATAGAATCAAAAATCATAAGCTTACATGTTCATTGATGGCGTAATGAGGAATATCAATTATTTAGTATTTTTCTATGCCCTGAGCAGTAAAGGACTAGGGGCTAAAAAGAAAATGAAATTGATAATTATTTAATCACCTTGATGTACCGTATCTGTAAAATAGTGTACTTACCTTCCCAAATGTTGTACCACAGAATTTGAGTCACGCCGTCCGGCCATTGACTTGCTAGCATGCGAGTTCTGTCATATCTGAATATTTTGCGAATAGAATTAGAAAAATCCACCAGACTGTAACAAATCACTGTCTTTTCTACAGCTGATATGTTGACTGGGTTTTAAGGCCTGTCTATTAAGAAATTGGTGATGATCAATTATAACAATGACATTCATTTTATTGTTTTCTTTGGAATTTTGTATGATGTTATTCTGTATTAACAGAATCAAATAGTTTTCTGATAAAAGAGGTCAAAATAAAGGATGAGACGAACACAGAAGTTGAATCAGGCAGTGAAACATCAGATGCTGACAGTTCTGACACAGAGATGAGTGAGGCTGAAAGAACAACTCAACAAGGTTTGTTTGCTTCAATCCAGGGTTCCCACACTGTCCTGGAATTCCAGGACGCCCTGGAAATGTCCTGGAATTTTAAAATGTCCTGGAATTTTGAAATGTCCTGGAAATGTCCTGGAATTTGTAGTTGTCCTGGAAAAGTCCTGGAAAATCAAGCGTTTCTTGCGATTACGCACACTTTTCAAACATGACGCAACTATATTCATTTTCCATTTTAAAGATCTTGGGTAAATAGGATTCAATAGATAATTTGACTTTGTTTGATTCTTTCACGCTAACTGTTGGGAGTGGGTTTTCCATTAATAGTAACAGAATACGCAATGCTACAAAAGTTATTGCTGCAGTTTGGTGAATAGCACTAAAGCAATAACTGTGCGGTTTAGGGCCTGTTTCGATGTGCATTTTACAACATTTTAAATGTTTTGCACTTAAATTTGTGTCCTGGAATTTTTTCGGGCTGTCCTGAAATTGTCCTGGAAATGTCCTGGAATTTTACTTTCCAGATTTTGTGGGAACCATGTATGGAACAATCCCTGCGAGGCGGCCGAGTTGCTGGATACCTGGCGGCGAGCCCTGGAGGTGCGCTTCCAAGGACGAAGATAGAGGGGTCAGCATCACGGCTGATCCTCGAGTGGGCAACAACAACAACAGTGTTGTACTATAATGTGATAGCCATTATATCAGTATTATGGATTGAATGTTCACATGCAGGTGATGGATTTTCAGAAGGGCCAGAGACGTAAGCTGAACATATACTTACGTGACAAGGTATGTGTTGATTATACAATCTAAAGATCGATAGGCCTACTATATATATATAATTAGGCCTATACAGTAAATCATACTAATATCTGAACAAGCAGTTTAAGAGCTCAATATATGGGCCTAATTATCACGATGATAGAATCAGGGGCGGCGGCGGGGTGGTAGGTACTGGGGGTCCAGCCCCCAAGTACCTACCCCCCTTCTAGAAAAAAAACTCAACGGATCTGGACGAATTGTATGGGCAGTTTAGGAGGACTTGGGGGGGTCCGGACCCCTGGACCCCCTTTACCCCCTGGCCAGCGCCGCCCCTGGATAGAATATTTAGATGCTGAAATACTTTATTTTAAGAATTAAATTTCATTTTCACCTGCAGAGTACATGTATGCGATTTGACAATTGGATATTCAAATCGTAAATCCAATCGCTTAAGCCCTATTTAAAATCGAAGCAGCACATTTTCAAATTGAATCGCCGCACATCGAAATCATAGCGCGATTTTATTTTTCTCATGACTCCTGCTTGTTGATTTTAGGCTACATTAAATCTACATTGATTTTTTTATTATGTGGCGGTAGATTTATTATTTAATGTAATAGTTGAATAAATTTCAATTATAATATATTATATGTAATTATGTATATCATTACAAAGTATATGTTTTGTTTCTTTAGATGTATTCTCTAGAGAGCATGATAAACAAGGCCAAGGCAAGTATCAATGAATTGAGTGAGAAGGAGAGGTTTGTATTATATAATGATTGTGAGTAACTATCAGTAGACCTGCAGCAGGTGCAGATTTAGGGGGTGGTCTGGCCCCACCCTCGACCTGAGGGTGGCCAAGGTGGTAATTTCCCCCCTCGATTTCAAATTATTGCAATTGACTCCTTAAAATAAAAATTTTGGACGCTTGCCGCTCCCCCATCAATTGACCTTGATTTAACTTACTCTATGAAAAATGTATGTCAAAGAATATTTTTGCCTCACCTCCTCAAAAATTCCTATATCTGATACTTGTCATGTTATATTATTGCAAGCATAGCCTTCTGTTTATACAAAAACATTAAGCAAGCATATGTTCAACAACTATGATAATGTTACAGTCATTTATGACAACATCGAACACATATAGGTCCAGTCAAATTATAAACTATAATAAAATAATAAGTTCATAAAGCTATGCCATGATAAATCAAATAATGTAAGAAAATAATTTAAAATAATTGTAATAATTTTTACAAGTTATTAATTATTTTATCAATAAAATTTTTATTTTATTGATAATTTTTATATATTCAATAAAGCGAGAATAATAAGAAAATTTAAAAGAAAATAAGCCTACATAGATGATTATAGAGACTCCATAGTGCTCATTCGTAAAATGTAAAAAAAGGACCCATGATTTAGAGCAATACTCTATACATTGCTCTATATAAGGGTCCTTGTGTAGACCAACACAAAAATGCAAATGGTTGGCCCTATAATATACAATGGTTCTCTCAAAGTTGTCTGTTAATACTAATCGATTGACTGATTGATTGGTTGATTGCTTGATTGTAGACCGATACAGAGTGAAGAAGTTTTGTGAGATCCAGAGATGAGATGAAGTGACTGTTGCTAGATCGATTGATTGATCGATTGATTGATTGATTGATCGATTGAATGAATGATTACTGATTGATTGATTGATAATTGGCTGAAGAGAGATACAGAGTCTAAGATGTGAGTTGCTGAGATCGAGAGATGAGATGAAGTCAGCGACAGATCAGATGTCAGAGGCTAGAGGTCAGCTGTCGGAGGCTAGAGGTCATTTGTCGGAGGCTAGGGGTCAGCTTTCGGAGGCAAGAGGTCAGGTCGGGTCACTGACCACTGAAGTAACTCAGCTGAGGAAGATGTTAAACGACTATCAGAATTCTGTGAGTTGTACAACAATACAATGAAATACGATGAGGATTTAACACAATACAATACATGCAATACAATACATTTAAATACTAATTAAAGCAATAATAATAAATAAATATTTTCTGTATATTAATATATTTAATATCCTTTATTTGAGTTTGCTTTCATGTAAATCAAGTATATCGGTTCACAATTCTAAGAACACCTAGTTTTGGTTTGAGGTAGCTTTTGAATGGACTGAGATGGCTCTTAAAAATTGAACATTGATTGAGAAATCAAATTGATTGATTAATTTATTGATTGATGTGATAAATTAAATAATTGATTGATTGTAGAACTCGTCGAGATCTGGAGGTGGTAGAATGGAGAATGCTCGTCCTCCTTCAAACTCGTCAGGACGATACAGTAGGGGTATGATTAATCAATCAATCAATCAAGTAATTAATAAATACACTTATCAATCAATCACTCTGCAGTGGTTTTTGTGGTCAGATTTCGCGGCTCTTTTAATCTAGTTGATATCGATGAACCGGGCCTCGATTAACTCCATTCTTAATGAATCGTTTTTATAAAAACCCACAAAGTTGTTTTCACCCATGGTTTACAAAAAATCAGTAAGTGTATTTATTTAATAAAAGGCCCAGAATAGCCTTGAAAGGCCACACTCAGTGTCAGTCTTCATCTCTGATCTGCAAGTTTGAAATGTGTGCAACCAATAGGCCAATTACACAGAGGTCATGAAATTATATATAATTATTCACTTCACTTCAAAAATTCTCTAGCAATATCTGCGTTAGTTGCCTCTAACAAACAAGGTGCTAAACTACTTTATCATCTAGCTTATTGTTCATCTATTGTTAATGTGACATTTTGATACTACCTATGAAATAATAATTCTTATTATTTATGGGTTACCTGTTTTGATACCTGTTTTTTCATAAATAAAAAGGACGATATTGAGAGTCAAAGACTTGCTTTTTAATTTTCTATTAATGCTGCTATTATTTTGCAATAAGTGTGTTTAGAAATATAAAAAGTCTGATCTGATCCTGTTTATAAAGCGGCATTTTCATTGCTTTATATTTATATTTTAATAGTATTTTGTCTGTTTCTTGACTTCTTATTTCAATACTTGTTCGACATGTTTAATACTAATTTGTGTCATTCTGTTTAAGTTCTCTCTATTCTGGCTAGAGGTCCCTCTGGATCAGCTTACAGGTTTGTCTGATGTCTACTTTAGGTCATTAGGCCTATATCTTCTCATTTTCAAGGGTCGCATCTTGTGCTTTTTCATGCGTAGGTCTAAATAACATTGGCACTGTTAATTTCTATTATTTTTACTTTTTAAAAGATGTATTTTCAACACATCTTTTTGAAATTGAAAAACTGACTCTATACTGCTACCCCAACCATAACCCTAGCCCTAAACCCTAGCCCTAGCCCTAAACCCTAGCCCTAAGCCCTAGCCCTAAACCCTACCCCGTATGCCCAAAACCTTAACTTAGCCCAAAATAATAACATTATCAAAAGTCGAAATAATAGAAATTAACATTGCTAATGTTATATCCGCGTGAACAAGCACAAGAAGCTTGAAGGGCATGCATAAAAGATATCTTCACAAAACTACACATGTTTAAACTACCCTGACTAAATTGTGAAATTTTTATACTTAAATAATATATTATTATTTAATCAGGATAATGCATAGATTACATATGCTTAATTAAATCATCTGACTATGATATCAAGAATGGCTCTGACAATATTTAAATAGCATTGCAATCAATCAATGCTTATTGATAATTATAATTTAAATTTGTTACAAATAATGTTTACTGCACTATTTTTTGGGTAGGTTTGAGTTTTTTAACGTCAAGATTCAGAAGCTTCTCTTTTAAGACGACTCGAATCAATCGAGCTTCCTTTAAAAAAAATTCTCCAGTTTATTACAGATTTATCACACAGTATGTACACTGTACTCGTACAGCAGTTTAGTACTGTGCATCTAATAGAACTGATTTTTGTCACATTGTTTTGTGTAAATGAAGTCTTGTATGGGCTGTTGTACAACATAAAAACCATATATGGAATGCATTTCCACTTCATCGTTCTTGTTTGAGCATTACAACTTTCTGCAGTAAGCTTATAACTAATTTTCTTCCCTATATAATTTTATTTTGTAGGTTTTATTGAGAACAGAATTGCTCCGTGTTTGACCAATGTTGAACCCTGATCATTTTCAGCACTTGTGACTTGCTAACTGCGTTTGAATGGACCACAGTTAGCAAGTCAGTTAGTTTTGCTTGTGCTGTTCGAAATGTCCCTGATGTCAGATGATGAAACGGACGTTAAACTCCTATTTGTATTGTATTGATGTACAGCTCTCCTCGTGTTGATGACGGCCCAGGCAGTGGAGGCAAGCCTGGGGTAAGTTAAGTACTAATTGTTGATCTACTGATCTCTAGTGTTGAATCCGGAATACTTAAGATTGGAACAACCATTTCAGAGTTTCTTGGAACCCTGGAAACAACCCCAAAAGCCCTAATTAATCAACCCAAAAGCCCCATTAACCTTGTTGCTGTAACATAATAATTTGTTTCAGTTAAGGTATGCATTGATAGAATATAGCATGCTATTATCAACAGTTTGACTGATGCTTTTGATCGTTAAACTTTTTTACTTTACAAATATTCACTGTGATATGATTTTGAAAGTAAAGATGATATATCTGATTGTACATGTATCATATATTTGTTTAAAATTTTTATTGGTTATTCAATTGATGCTGTTTCACCTAAAAGTTTCAATCTCTATCAAAGACCTATCTAGCTTTAATCTCTATTACCTTCATAATAGAGATCAAAGATACAAAGGTCTTTAAAGAGATGGAAAAGCACTATTATACGACGGTAACACTCTGTTTGTGAAGTTGTTGTTGTTGTTGTAGGCAAAATCATGTGCTAATCATGTTTTTGCCTACAACAACAACAACTTTACAAATAGAGTGCTACCATTGTTCATTACAGCATAGAGCACTATGCGGTTAAATCTAAATTATTGTTTTGTTCATTACTATTACTGCAGCAGAACGGTGGTATATCACCTCACGACACATCCACACGTCTACCCTTCGGTTCTAACTCACGCGATGTCTCGCCTGCCTCAAGGAACCATCAGCGTTCAACCTCTAGCACACCTGACTACGGTCGACAACCCATGTGGACCAGCCAGGTGTCGCCGAGCAATACTTGGCCCAATAACAGAGGAGGAGGAGGTGAGTACCTTAGGCTATAGCCATTCATTAATTTGTGTTCGTATTGTTTACACGACAACTGCACTTGTTTACACGTTCGACAAAGCGGCGACATTTTTTACTATCTCTCACCATGCATGACTAGTTGTCATGACTTTTCTGTAGAAACGCCCCATGGAGCAAGCTTAGAAAAATGATTAAGCTTCCTGACAATCTGGGGTTGTTCATATTTATTGACCTAGGAATGGAACCCAGATCATCTGAGGAGCTCGCTCCAACCATTGCACTGTTCAAGGATATATTAATTAATAACATCATACAATACAATAATACAATAACTTTAATGGGTTAGAAAGCAACTAGCTAGTTTAGACCCAAGTCTAACTTAACTAAATGCTATCTTAATTATGACACATATATAATACAATACAATACGGATCCAACGTCCGTTCCACCATCCGACGACGACATCAGGGACATGTTTCATGTGTAAGTCTCGGTTGTTGCTATACAATACTAAGGGTGCATGTCACCGGCTTCATATCAATTGGATTAATTTTAATGTATAAATTAATATAACATAAATATATGTGGCATAAATTTGAGCTATCGTTTTATATTAGCCAGCTTGAGAGTTCTATCAAAGGCCGTCATCTCATATTAAAAGAACCCTGCATGTTAACCTGAGAATCTCGCAGCGTATTAATCTATTAAATTCTCATTAATTATTTTAAATGCTTATTGATGTGCCTTATCAAAATGTTTATATAGATAACCAGTCTCAACCGGTTTGGACCAGTCAGATGGAGTGCAGTAAGAATGGGTTGAACAGTCAGAGAGGTCAAGATGTAGGTCAAAGTCAGAATGTTGCCAGGGTCAGCGTGCGTAGTCCTCCATCTAACGGATGCATGGGTGAGATACGAGTTAATATCTCTGTTCAGTTCCTTCAATTCAAGTCAGACGATGAAACGGACGATAAATTCGCATTGATTGATTGATTGATTGAATTCCCTTTCTTTTCGGTCACTTCTTCTCGACATATTTTTTCAGTTCATCTCAGCTCAATTTCTAAGTTCTCAATTCATCAGTTCTGCTCAGTAAGCCGAGAGCACATTTGTTGAGTTCCCGAATTGGGTTCCATTGGTTCACGGTTCGATTCGCAGTTCTCGCCCGTCACTGATGTGGCCGTTAGGACACGAAACTGACGTTAAATTCGACTTAAGCCTTAAGTTAATACATGATGACACGCCCAGTGTGCTAATAGCAATGCTAATTTCTACTGATTTGCTCATTAGTGAGCTTATCATCATCGAATTATTATGCTGTCTCGATGATATAGGCTTAGCCTTAACCACTTAATCAAACATTAATAGGATGCCTTCTACTGTAGAGAATTAAGATTCTGATGTTTTTTTGTAATCTTTTGCAGCATCTGTGCAAATATTAAAATTCTTTTTAATAAAATTTTAATTTTCAACAAATTTAAATCTGTTGTGTTGCGTTATATTTTTATCTCTCACTCATTGTCTTTTTCTCTATATATATTTTCTGTGCGTTGTTGTTTTATGTTTCTTTCTTAAGACATAACTTCAATGTAGAGCTATAATTATGAGAATTGGGATCATATTGTAGTATTCAGCATTGCATAAATATTGTTGATCAAACAATAACATAAATATAATCACTGTTTATTGCTATTATGCTTCAGGTGTAATCCCTCACTATCCAGCAAAGAACAGGTAAGAACTAGTACAGTAATATCTGTACTTTGTTGAACTAGTACAGTAATATCTGTACTTTGTTGAACTAGTACAGTAATATCTGTACTTTGTTGAACTAGTACAGTAATATCTGTACTTTGTTGAACTAGTACAGTAATA
>JAQFZF010004990.1:0-10199 GCA_034695365.1 Enchytraeus norvegicus
TGCCAAATTTTATATTTACTTTCACTGCAAAACTGCCAACTGCTAGTGAAAACTCACACGTTTGTCTCCTTCATTTTAAATATGAAAGAAATTGAAGGTCTTGGTCTCGGTCTTAGTCACGAGACCGAGACCAAGACAAAGACCTTAGAAAAGATCTCAAGACCAAGTTCGAGACCTTGCTCAAAGGTCTCGAGACCAAGACCTGCATGAAACGAACTCGAGTGCACTCGAGTTTCGAGACCTTAGTCTCGAGATCACAAGGCTGATCCCAGGTCAGGTCAACAAGAAGAATAACCCTAGGTGTCTGGCAGATGAGTAAATATCGGCGCTTGCGGCATTGTGCGCTCTAAACGGCAATGATAGGCCTATGTCTAAGCATGGAGAAAGCAAGTGAAAAATAAAAATACCAACAACAGTAACTAAAAAAAGAAAACCCTGTAAATACGTGCGGTTGACATGTGTGTGGCAAAAGGAAGATTAAATAAAATAAGCTAATAACAACAAAGTACGGATGTACAACGGGCCAACCAAGCCCATTATACTTTCATGGGTCGGATAATTGGTAGAAACTAGTACGTAGTAGGTGACTACCTCGGAAGATTGCGAAGGTTACCTCAGGTCTCGCGTATATGATCCAATTACCAAACTGGATTGTACAGAGTGGAGCTGGCGACCTCATCGTCGGATTAATGACTATGTCACATGTGTGCTGAAATAGCTCAGGATCGGGATCAGATCCGCGAGTACGATCGGTAACGAATATGGCACACAACTTTTCCTTTTTATTTGGACTACCGGTACAAGTTTTTAATAATAAAAATTGCTAACAAAAAGTAAGCATTAAATTTTATAAAAAGCGGCACCCTACTAATTACACTAACTCTAACTTTACCTAATCATAGAGAGGCGCTTTATACATATATGCCAATTGATTGATTGATTTACCTGAGAGAATCAGAAGAAGGTTGACGATGAGTTGTTTCGCCATGTTGTAGAACGTTAGGTCACCTATCCTCTCGGTATCCTTTTGTGTGACTTCTGACCGTCAAACACTTATCGGTGTGATCTATCTAAGGCATGGGCGCTATTAGGCTGACAGCATAGGCGCCCCCTGAATTTGTGATTTGCAGGAGAGGAGGGCACGGTAATGGTACGATTAATCATGGAGTGCAACAAATCAGTTAGGGCCTACATGTATTGAAGGCCGACTTGAAATTTAGAATACCGACAACTTGCTCAAACTGTCGTTATGAAAACTTGAGTTAAATTGATGATCCTCAAGCTTGGTGACAATTATTGAGAAATTATTTTGGCACAAAGGCCCATTGTTAATAATTTATTCACTTAACCAAGACATTATAAAGATATAGAGAATATAGTTCATAAGGTGTTTTCCAATAAGATTTTATCTGGTTAGCACGGTTATTTCTGACATTAAATCTGTAATATATATGCTTTATGCTTTAATGGTATGCATCGATGTTAAATATGATAATATTTGTATTTTTATGTTTTGCACTTAGATAGTTATTATCAATGGCGTCTATCCCCCCAAATTTAAAGTGATTTTATGACGCAAGGTCCCTCCCAAAAAAAGTTTTGTTTGACACCAAAAGTGAAGCGACCCCTAAAAAATGTCGCTCGCTGGGCGCGCAATATCTTGAAAAGAGCGCGTTAAGTAAGCGAGAAATTTTTTTGGAAATCTTCAAACTAAATTTTGTCCCCATTTTCTAGATCTTCCACTGTACAGTCATTACAGGAGAACTGTATAATATTTCTGAACTGCATTCTCAGTTCTGCCTGAGTAAAGGAATACTTGATTTTTTTCACTCCCCCCCCCAATTTCAGAAAGTTACTAGTATTTTCCACTCCCCTCAATTTTTTCCATGGCGCAGGCTACGCCATGAAGGTATAGGGATAGACGCCCCTGAGTGGACCTTCTTGACGTAAGCAACGTAGTGTTATCATTTAATACGATAACACTAATATTAACCTTACTAGTCTTGTTGTCCTGGAACAGTAGGTTTCTTCGTATTCTGGGATACATTACAATGACTTTCAAATTCCTTGAAAAATACAATTGTTTTTCGTTTTCATTCTTACTGAGTTAAATGAATATGATTACAAGCGCAATACCTCTCTTCACACAATTAAATTGTTAACAACTCTTGGTGACATAGAGTGTTGCATTTGCCTTGTTGAATGTTTCATAGTTCCTGTGCCACATGTTCATAGCAATCGCATTCGTCTAAATTTAGTGCATTAAAGACATTTGACGTAAAGCTGAAGCGTGAAACGTAGTCATGAATGATAATTTCATTTCTTTTGTTACAACTGATGTTTTAATATTGTTTTAAATGACCAAGTATAGTATAATTTTGAATCATGTATCTTCCGCACCTCCGCACACTTCACGAGGTACCAAAAAAATTAATTTAAAAATTAGCAGATGCTCACCGTCCGTAAATTTACGAAAAGTCACAATATTTTATTATTTTCTTCATTACCAAAGTGGAGAGTGGCGATTTCACAGTTAGATTTATGATTATAGAGTCAGTTGTGTGTTGTATCGCTTAAAGTTGTGGAACAGCTCCCCGTATCTGTACACTTTAATCTTCTATTATGAGTATGACAGCAACTTAACTAACGACTATGACGTCCCTGACATCTTTGGATGAGGAAACGGAAGTTTAACCTCTATTATTATTATTACCTTGACACTGCGCCATGGCGTTTAGCTCGTAGCCGGGTTCACACTTGCTGCACACATTAAAGTTGGCATAGCATTCCTGACAGTACTGTGTTGTGCAATCTGCTCAAATATAGATAACAAAATATTTATATCAATTTCGGCGCTTGTAGTAAATTATTCTGTGTAGTGGGTGCAAGCTGCTCAAATAAAGATAAACATTGCTTTATTTCTGTTACAGCACTTGTAATAAGTTATGCCGACCGCGTTGGAGTTATCCAGCTAGTTTTGTTTGCGATGCTTGCGACGTCCCTGATATCGTCATTAGATAATGAATCGGACGTTAAACTCTTATTGTATGGTATTGTATTGCAAAATGAAAGTAAACTTTCAATTTACGGTCCGGGAAACGCTAGAATGACAGAAAACTGCATATGTCCGTAAAAGACGATTAATGCGCATATTGAATAAGCCTCAAAAAGGCCATGCGAATCCTCTTCAGAAACATGAAACGGTTATATTCTTGTTATAAGGTATCATGTGAAGATTTGCTAAATTATATGACCTTTTAACGGCATCACCATAATCATGATTGATCGATGAACGAGATTATGGACGAGATTTATTAGGAATTTATACTTTGGATCCGCCATCTGGCAGTACACTGGATACTTGCTCATTGCAGCTCATTGCATTTATTTGTCAACTACTCAAAGTTATCACTATTGCAGTATCCTACCGGTTAATATAAATCACCGAAATAATCATGGAATGAAACAGCATCCACCAATAGTGTCCTTGTAAAGTAGTCTCGAAGATTGGTAACCGGTAATGACACTGCTGGACTAAATAAATTGTTGTTGACAGAAATCGCTATCGCTACTTGCAGCATACTAAATAACAGTTTTACAATAATTGATGTCGTAATCAGATGATGAAACGTACGTTAAATTAGGATTGATTAAATTTTCATTGACTAATTATATGTTTTCTAATTTTGTAGTGAAGTGGCAACGTACTTGTACACTCAATGGTTCCCGTTGTATTGTCTCTCCCATATCCAGTCACGCAAATGTCGCAGTCACTGGGTCCAGAGATCGTACACGCCGCGCAGTTTGGAATGCATCCTAGAACAGCAATATTGTAAATTTCGTTATCATCATGTTCAATCAATCAGTCAGCTTTCATAAAGTGCATCTTAGCAATGCTTCAGAAGCACTTGCTGCTGGATTAAAATAAGAAATTTATGCTGTTGTTGTTGTTGCTGAGCGCTCATGATAACGGCCCTAGTGCTAACAGCCTCCACCCTCTCCCAGAGGATGGGGTTCGGGTTGGCCTCTTTCAGCTGCTCCACCGTTGAAAGAGGGTTTCCACAGTCTCCAATGAAAGAGCTCGCAAGAGTAGTCAGCCTTTGCTTCCCTCACTCTCACTGACCCTACTCTCCGCGGAGACATATCTCCCACTGTTTTCTCTCTTTCTACTTTACTTTAAAAAATCAAGTTTTAATCACATATTCCAATGTTGGTATTGACACATCGGTTGTGGTCTATGGCAGATTAGGCTACATTTTCTTAAATATTAATCAGCGATTCTGAGACTAAGTTAAGAGTGGGTGCTATATAGAAATTTGCAATTGATTAATTGATTAGTTCAAATTCATGGTCTGCCGTAACGCTTATCAATGAGAACGCCATCGATCAAAAGTGTCGATCCAAGCACAGAAACCTTTTCACACACCTATAATATAGCCTTTATATTGAGAAGGGCCTGAAGGCACATCTAATAGTTTATAAGTCTAACGAGATATTTAAAATAATTCTCATTATTCTTTTACCTGTGCAATTATTGGTGGGCTCTAATGTGAAAGGAGGTAGACAGAAATCACATTTTCCAGCTCCAATTGTTCCACAATATCCACAATTTGATGAGCAATCTAACAAGCATTAATATAACATATTATATCGGAATTAGGCTACTAATTAAATAGAAAAAATATGTATGGCTTAGAACATATACGAAAAATAGTAATATTTACACTACAACCCTAGTACTACCCATTTAAAATAGTACATAGTGATCTCAAAATGTAAGGGTCAATTGTAATAATGATGAGAGAGAGCGAAAGAGAGAGAGAGAGAGAGCAACAGAGTGAGAAAGAAAGAAAGAGAGCGAGAGAGAGAGAGGGAGAGAGAACGAGAGCGAGAGAAAGATTGAGAGAGAGAGAAAAAAAAGAAAAAAAGATAGAGAGCGAGAAAGAGAGAGAGGGAACAATAACTTGCGCAGGTGCCGCTGCCGTTGTTATAGGGTCCCTGAGTGTTCGGTGAGCTGCACGTCTGACATTGTGACACGTAGGTGCATAGCAGACAAGTGTTGGCGCATTCTAAAATATCATCAAAGTCAAAAATAAAGTCAAAGGAGAACCTCCGTGGTCTAATGGTAGAACTGCAGCTTTTGAATCATGAGGTCGCGGGTTCAAAGCCCAGTGAAGACCACGAGTTGTAGGCCTTGGCAAGCTACTTTACTCTCTATTGCTATAATAGCAACCAGTCGGTGAACATTTACTAAAACACGCTCTAACGACTGCGTTAGGTAGCCGAATTTGGAAACAAATCCCGGCTATCTCGCCATCTGGTGAGATCAATAGCATACGCTATTATTATCAAAGTCAAAGAATATTTTTCGGAAGTGGTAGCATATCTACCTCATAGGTAGGAAAATATGACAGCCCTACTTTATACAGATGACACCATTGAATATTTTCTGCTCATAGAAAAGTAGATGTCCCTGATATCGTCGTCAGATGACGAAACGGACTATAAATTCGCAATTCGCATTGAGAGTTTAGTTACTAAATATGAATAATATATTATTATAATTATATATATATTATTAATGCCTGGGTGGTAAACGACCCTGGGCTAAAAAATTTATAAAATTGATTTTAATACGTTAAAAAAGAAGTGTAGATAGAAAAGAATTTAAAATAAAACTAAATTATATTTGGTTAATGTCTGGTTGGATGGTCTAGAGGTAGTAGGTTATCATTCTTGCCTGATCCACAGGACGCCACGAATTCGTGCCTCAGCCGGGTCCGTCCCTGACAGTAATCTTGTGATAACGGACTTAGACGTTAAACTTAGCATGACAGATTTATCACTATGGTCAACTATAAATAATATGCTTATAAAATGCAAAATACTCTTAAGCGCTTTAAACTAATCTACGTGTAGATAGTTTAAGTAATCTACGTGTATAGAGCTTGAGTAATCTACGTGTATAGAGTTTAAGTAATCTACGTGTATAGAGTTTAAGTAATCTACGTGTATAGAGCTTAAGTAATCTACGTGTATAGAGCTTAAGTAATCTACGTGTATAGAGCTTAAGTAATCTACGTGTATAGAGTTTAAGTAATCTAGGTGTATAGAGTTTAAGTAATCTACGTGTATAGAGTTTAAGTAATCTACGTGTATAGAGCTTAAGTAATTTACGTGTATAGAGCTTAAGTAATCTACGTGTATAGAGCTTAAGTAATCTACGTGTATAGAGCTTAAGTAATTTACATGTATAGAGTTAAGTAATTTGCATGTATAGAGCTTAAGTAATCTACATGTATCTCTATTAGTAATTAAGTAATAAGTAATCTACATGTAGATTACTTAAGTAATCTACATGTATAGAGCTATATTCATAAATAATTATTGCATAATACTTGTAAGAACTTTGTTGTACGTAAATCTTACTTGAGCAAGCTGTACTGGCGGCATTTAACCCGTACGTTGGATAACATTGTAAACACGTTCCGTCATTTGCGCAGACTTTACAGAAAGGCATTTTCTGCGCGTTACATGGAACTGCAAAACACATGAAATTGATATAAGGTAATGCTCAAGAGATACATTATATTACTTAGAAATAAGTTAAAATTTTACTTGTTATTGCTTCCGCTTTCCCTGCTATGCCGTTATGTAGGCCCTATGTAGCAAGGAGGTCTAAGAAAACTTGAGAGATAGGCCTATAGTTATCGATAACCATGCATTTTCTCTTATCGATGGAACTTTGCAAAATATATGAAAGCAATCTGGGACCATTCCAAACCATAAATAATAATAATTAATTAATAAGTTTACCATTGTTAAAAGTATAACCTGATTCTAAATATTATAGACAAATAGCCTACTTTAAGATCTGAAACTTTAAAAATAGTTTACAAATTAAAACTAGAAGCCATATAGGCCTATGGACAATTTAGAATTATAAATATAAAAGAGCATAGGCCTAATCTGAAAGCTTACCATGTTTGCTACGATCTAACATCAATTTTGGTATGGGAACTTCATAGCATTTGCAGATTCCCTTAAATAATATTAGCACAGTGTAGAGTCTAGAAAAATCTCCTATTGATCGTTCCATTATAGGCCTATACAGGCCTACATTAACTTGTCCTTGTAATGGAACTAACGACTAGCCTATGGGTTGTGTGCCATATTCGTTACCGAACGTAGGCGCGGAGCTGATCCCGATCCTGAGAGATTGCAGCACACAGATGGCATAGTCATTAACCTAACGGTGAGGTCGCCACCACCACTCTATACGATCCAATTTTGACAATTGGATCATATACGCCAGACCTGTGGTAACCTTCGCAAACTTCCGAAGTAGTTACCTACTACGTAAGCCTACTAATTGCTCTCAAATATCCGACCCACGAAGGATGGTGGGCTTGGTTGGCCCGTTGTACTTCCGAGTTTTTACTGTCTGACCGACTCGACCGGGAATCGAAACCCGGACCTCATACAGTAATGGAACTACAACTTCCTCTAGTAGCGTAGGGCTACTACGTACAGTTAACGATGTAACACAGTTCAAAATATTGCATAAAAATGGGTACGAATTGTAAGAATGTCATAACATTCACAAATTTTAAGAATATTGAAACAGAAAGTCGCGTATTCTCGAACCATGGTAAGAACTTGATATTTATATCTTACCAATTAATGTGGTTGCTTGTGTAGGTGTAGTGACAGTGGTTCCTGTAAAATAAACAAGAAATTGATTAAATATTAAATATTAAGCCTATGCTAAATGAAAGACGACTGTAGAGAAAAGACGGCACTGCACGTGTCAAACACAACACAAAGCTAAAATAAGTAAATTCTAAATAATATATAAATAATATAACTTTAAAAAACGTCGAGCCATAGTGGCAGGTTTATAAAATGAGCAATGGAGAATAAAGCAGCTTCATCTGTATATGAGTTACGTGGCAGCCACTTTAGCCAATAATGGCGTTGATGTAATGCAAGATGCCTCGCTTGGCTTGAGCCAAACTATCTTAACGATTTGCGTTACTTAACGATATCATTAACATACGGATGATAATGTCACCGGCAGGGCCGTTGCCAGGAAATTTTTTCGAGGGGGGGGTTTAAAATTTTCCGGATAATGGCAATGAAACGGAAAACCGCGGGCCACCCTCTTTGACAAGGTCGTGTTAACTGAAACGATGGGGAGGGGGAGGGCTACATTGTAGGCCATAGCCTACTCCATCGAGAATGAGTGGGAGGTCAGAGATTTTAGCTTGGGGGTAGTCTGCCTAGAGGTGTTACTAAATTGGCTTTCCATAGATAACGGTTTGCCGGAGTTCATCAATTTGTATGATCCATTTTGTTGACCATTTTTATTCTGGAGGGTGCTTCTAAAGGCATGCTTACCGCGGTTCAGACACCCTGGGGAGGCGGCTTAGTCTATATTAAGAAAGAGGTGGTCAAAGAATTCTAAATTCGGGTGGGTCCGATCTTTTCCATTTTGTAGGGGCAAAAGTGGCTTAAAGTTAATTTTTCAACAAAATTAAAATAAAATAAATTTCAATAAATAAGTTTTCAGAGTTTCACCTCTGCGAGTTTGGAGAGTTACAATGCTATGTATGTTTAAGATAGTAAGATGTTGCACTTTTCTACGGGTTCAATTTCTCACTGAAGAACAATCTGAGGTCACCTCAGAAATTTAAATTTGAACACAGGTTGCTACTATAAGTAGAAATTACTCAATGGAAAATGCATGCATTAGAAAATTCTGCAATTGGTAGAGCCTAGCCGTGAACCATGTTAAGAACAGCGATTTCTAACGTTTTTATGATTGAAAACTCTTTCAGCCTCTTTGCTGAAATGGTGCTCTGCTATTTTAGAAAGTTTAATTAGCAGAGAATGAATACTTCGATAACGAGAAACATTTTAACAATTTATCAAGTTTTGAGTTCGACAAACCAACGATTATAAAATAAATGTTTTCTCATGGAAGATCGGGTGTTGAAAATGTATTATTATACCACACTGACTGCAACCAGACATCTGGCAAGAGAGAGAGAGAGAGGGACAGAGACAGAGAGAGAGAGAGAAGAGAGAGAGAGAGATTTATCTAAAAGCAAAACATGTAAAAAAATTGGTTAAAAAATTTCGGGGGGGGGGGGTTTAAACCCTCAAACATTCCCCCTGGCTACGGCCATGATGAATTTGATATTTGATATTTGAATACGCAGTTTGGTATTTTTCCCCTTTAATATCTATCCATAACAGGAGCAGAGTTTATAGAATCTCCTTTCCTTTATCTTCTATATTTTGTATTTTGAAGTCTGACGTCAAACTGGTTAATCTTGTCTTTGCCTAGAGATCTTGCTAATAAGAATACACGACTAACCTACCAGGCACCGGTACTTACGCACCCGTGCACAAGAGTACTGAAGTCATTATTTGAAGACTGACCATGGATTGAACCTAGAACTCTTCAATCACATTTAGCTTTTGCATCACTCTATTCATTGGAGTGCGATGGCGTTGTATTCCAATTCACAGTCCGGTCAAACCAACCAATCACATTCTTAATACTCCCTAAACAACCAATCACATGCATAGAAACTTCTATTTTCAGTGATGTGATTGGTCGATTTTCAAAATTTGAAAAATCTGTACTACAAACCGTATATAATTAAGCGTCCGGTCCATAGTCAAGTCAAAAAGCCACAATTTTATCTACCTACGCCATTCTACATGCAGACCACTAGCCTTACGTCTCTCATACTAGAAAATTATTTTATCTGCACGCCTTCTCTTATTTCAGGAAATCTTTCTTTAAATCTTTCTTCCGCTAAAAGTGAAACTACGTAAGGAAAGTAATATCGCACGATGTTAACTTTTTCACTTGCAAGTAGAAACACGTGTAAAGTTTTGCACTTGACAGCGAGGTTGATTCACTCACAATAGTTACTTGTCATGACTTGTTATAAGTTGTCTATTAATTGATCGGCAGATTTCTCTTTTAAATTAAATGAGAAGCGATTGTTCAATGAGTCGCCGAGTTGTAAATTGACGGGCATATCGATCTATCCAGTGCTCTGTCCATTGGCAGGTCCATTGAAAAATCCCTACTCAAAATCTACTGTCTCGTTTATCAATTCAATCGATAACTCAATAAGTAGATCACATCTCCATGTCTTTACCCTCAACACAATGATGTC
>JAQFZF010004991.1:0-10198 GCA_034695365.1 Enchytraeus norvegicus
TCTCATTCACAATGTTTATATTTTAGGCATTGTTTAATATTTGGGAATGATTTAGTTTGATCTGTTTTGAGACTGTGTTGGCTATTCTTAGGATTTAAGTAGTATCAACCTATGTGAGTCACAGTGAGTGTGTGTATGTGTGCTGTCATTTAGTCGTACACCAATGCCCTTTTTTTTCTTTTTAAAATTTGTTTAATTAGTCTACTTTTGTTTTGTGCTTTAATTTTTATATGGACTATAATGTTTGTCTGAATTAAAACGATTTGATTTGATTTGATTTGATATATATAGGCCCATCGAAAGTAACATTTTGAAAGTTGATTTTCCATCGACATTTCTGTTTTTTCTCAATTTTGGTACATCTTTTAGGGGAGGGGCGGGCGCCAATTTTTATTTTGTCCCCGGGCACAGGAAACCCTCGCCACGCCTCTGCGGATAACCGATTAACGGTTCATATACGTACGTTCATGGTTCGAATCTTGGGACTCAGACCTCACTGATGTAGTCGTTGGGCCGCGAAACTGACGTTAAATTCGGCTCTAGCCTACAGGCACCGAAACGGACCCGTCCCCTAGGATCCTGGGGTTATTATTTGATACTTATGGGATTAAATTGAGATTTAATGTTACATTGTCTCACCACAGGTAATGTGTGGTATATCATCTCAGGCGTCCTCAATCACTGGCGCCGAAGCTCACCACTCTAACTAACCCCTTGACTACCAGGCCACAGAATAATATAGACCTGCATGTATGATTAATTGCGTATATAATACATGTGTATGAGTAATAATTAGGGCGATTTTGTGTACCTAACAAATTGAAGTTACAAATGGTAAGTAACTTCATCCATGGAACCCTATATAGTATTACATGATGTATTACTATATAGGGTTCCATGTTTCATTCTAGTAGTCATAATACGATTTATAACTATTAAATGTAATAAATAATAGTTAATGACTTGCAATGTATATCGGACGGAAATAGTAGGCTACAACTGCAGAAACTGTCAATTTATAGATAATCTCTGCTAATTAATTCGGTAGGCCTATTTTAATAATTACATTATTTAGCATGTCAACAATTGGAGTAATACACCTTATTATTCATCAATTGGGATAAGTGAGTCAATGTCAGTTGTTTCAAGGGAAAATTTAACTATATTTGAACATTTTTTACCTCATACAACAATTTTTGACTTTTTGACCTTACGACAAAGTTTGACCGTATTTTGACTTTATAACTTCTGACAGGGAAGGGGTAGATCATTATGGATTGCCGTTCTGCACCTTTTCAGATCATCGTCATTAACATATTAAATTTTGACTTCATTGACTTTTAACCCCCCTAGTAATAATCATGAGTTGCCTATTATATGAGTATTTTATTCTCTATTCTTCATATCGGCCTATTCTACCTATTTTCTTTAATTCATTATTATTCGAATGATATCAACAATATAGTTAACCTGAGGCTCAATATCTCATAATCGCATACATAATTTTACAGTATTTATTACATGATAAATTTAAAGGATCTTATTCAGTTCTTAAACATTGAATGAATTCGTGCATCTCAATTTAAAGGACCTTATTCAGTTCTTAAACATTGATTGAATTCATGCATCTTAATCTTCTACATGTATAGGTAGGAACTCAGTAAAATTACTACAGTAGGTCTACTGTGTTCATTCATATTCACACTAATTAGGCCTACACTATTTGATTTATACTAGTGAATTTCTCTTAAGATTCCCGTGTAACTGAAGTTGAGACTTTCATGCGATCATGGACTGATTTCTAGATTGATTTGACTTTGAAACGTGTCAATAAACTTATTTTGACTTGTCGGATTGGCATTACCGTCACGGCCCTGAGTGCTCACTGTTGTCATGGATTATGGCAGAACATTAACTGTCTTGCTGTTGCATACCTTGGGCAGATTACAATGAAGTTATTAATGGCCGCCATGCTCAACAAAATGTGTGCTAAGATAGGTCCAATATGTGACCGATATCAAGTTGACGTTGCCATTGACGACGGTGGATATCTAATTGTTGTTATTGTAGATAATGATGAAGGTGTCAAATGCCGCCATGTTGTTTCTGGGCGTGGCCTGCCTCATAGGAGGGAGCCAGGCTATCACCATATCCGACCTTCAGTTCAACTACCCAAACAACTCAACTCAATACACGCCCGTCCAATGTGTTCAGATTCACCTCCAATTCGTGTTAGATCTCGCTAATAGTCTTCCTAATGGACCTCTCCCTACTCAACTCTGTTGCTTCAACTGTATAAAGTAAGTATGCCTACATAATACTCTTAGGCTACGTACTTTATTTCTCAGTGAGAAAACAAAATGTAGGACACATATTATACTCTGAAACTTTTGAGTTTGAACATTATATTCTTGTTATAAAAGGCTATTAAAAGCGTAACGTTAAACTTTCCCTTGGAACTTACAGGCGCTAGAGGTCAGTATGACAGGGGTCCTTGGCCATTTTAACAGTTTAGGATATATAACGTTATAAGTTTAATTTTCAGTAAAATCCTAACCAGCCAGCCGATTGTTGAGAAATGTACAAGTAGGCCTACTCGTAATAGAAACTATTCAATTTGAAAAATATAAATAAAGTTAGTATTTATATCTTTTAAAAACAATAAAAATATTGACATATGAGTAATACAGGAATCGATGAACATTTTGTCAGTATGGATTCAGTAGGCCTAATCCAGTAATAATCCAATACTGTTAAAAAGTTTATTGGCAGCTTTTGTTATAGTCATATAATATTTAAATAACTTTCTTGTTTTTAAAGATATAGAAACCAAAAAATTCAGATATATTATCAAATTGAATTTTCTTCATTGGTTACAAATTTGACGCCTATCAATTTGCTGGTTATGATTGGTTTGAGAAAAAGGACAATTCCATGTAATGTTACAAATACAATACAATACAATACAATGAGAATTTAACGTCCGGTTCCTCACCCGAAGGCTATGTCAGGGACTTCTCAAGCAGACTGTGTAACTGCAAGCGGTTCTATACCACCAGAACACACTTGCCAATACATAGACTGAACAAAAAGCGAGATCCGAAATAGTCTAAGTCCATTAGCCAGGGCAAGAGATCTAATTAAACAGATCTAAGGAGGAAACAAACAAACAAACAATTTTCGAACACAATCAGCAGAGGTCGTCTTACGACCTGACAGCACCAAGCTCAACACTATAAAAAGGCTCAGAGAGTATGAGCCCTCAAGTTGCCTTTTTATCTAGGCTACATGTAGCCTATTTATATGGGCTACTTGCAGGCCAATAAAATACCACATGCAGGCCAATAAAATATATGGCCTAATGTGTTTAATATAATAATCTAGATTCCACAAGTTGGCCTAGATAAAGAATAATTCTAATTAAAATATACACGCTGAACGTAGAATAAGCATCAACTCGGCCTATCTCCAGAGAAATGGATGGATAGTTAGTAGAAAGTTAATTCTACTGATTAAAGTAATCAAAGTATGAATTTATTATATTATGTAAGATATATGAAATTAAGAAGCAAACTTAAACACAAAACCAAGAGATGCAGCAAATGCAGATGTGATAAAAATGATAGACAAAAAAGACAAAAAAGAGTATACCTATGATATTTATATTAAATAAATTGTGTAATCTTAAATATCAGGAGAACTGTTATGTTATATTAATTTCTGTTGTTGCTCTATTAGTATTTGATTGATGATATTGTAAATTGAGAACTTTAGACAAGATTTAGAAAACTTGTAACATATGAATATGGCTTGATGTATAGGTCTATTGAGAACTGTTAGTGTAGAAATGTATGTATTTAGTTAGTAGTTGAATTGGTCTAAAACAAGCATCTGATTCTTCCTGACCTAGTGACGTTATGTTATGTTATGTTATAACAGAATAGCTATTTTTCCCGTACGTATTTACGAGTGACATACGCACATGCTAGTTTCCTTTCTTAGTTGCTGTTTTTCTCTCTGACATCGCCTTCTGGTGAGGAACCGGACACTAAATCTTTAACGTCCGGTTATTAACGACCGTTAATTATTGCTGATTGATTGATTGTGTTTTATTTAATTTTTCTACTCCATGATTAATCGTACTTTTGCTTTTCGAACAGTACAATGCACTGTCGGGTGCGTTAATCCAGCCTACACAGCTACACGATTAACCTTCCATCTTCCAAGCAACGATACGTACCCTTGCCCAAGGATACCGGGGATATTTTGTTGACTGAGCTGGGAATCGTTCCCACTCCTTGAGCCATCACTCGATCCTAAAGCAGACACGCTAACCGCTTCACCAAATCCACGATGCTAATTAATCACATTGTAGTAAATATTTTCTAAGTTTAATGACTGGATAACTGATTGATTGATTTTTCGATGAATAACTGATTAATTGATTATTTTGTTAATAATAATTAGTGACATCGTCGTGAAGAGAATTGTGGCCTTATACAATTGCTTGGAGACGAAACTTCCAGGATAGAAGACAATGAGATATGTCAGGAGTTATGCCATCTGAAGACCTCTCGAGGTTTAAGTTAAATATTTATATAATAGGCCTAATCAGAACAGATCAGAACAGAACTCATACGCAGAACCTATCTAAGCGTTGTAGCGCACAGGCGAGAAAATTATTACTGATCCAAAGGCAATTTCGCCAGTCCCACAGATCGAATAAGATCATGCACCAAATTTGTGATTACCTTTTGCAATCTTTTTCACTCGCTACTAGGCCTAATAATGGCTTCCAATAAATCGATCCACAAAGAGAAAGACAGATAAGTTGGGTTATGGCACATCCGAGATATACTCTCTGATATACTCTGCCGAGAATTAAACCCGGACTTCTGTTGAAAATACCTAGGCATTTAACCAACGAATCACGGAGAAATGTTCACAATTCTTTCATACACGTTCAAACATAAAATCCACGTTAAGGCAAAACTCCGTCTAAAATTTTCCGCAGCATTGGTGACTGAAGCATTGAACTGCGTCATTCCTGAATGAGCAACACACTTTAAAAATTGTTGCGATTTATTGTATGTTTTCTATGGTCATGTTGAAATTAACGTAGGCTTATACTATAGCCCCTATAGGGCCCACGCATAGTATTAGTATATCCTAAGTTCAACAAGAATATCGCTCATGGAATTCTACCCATAGGCTACTACTGTAGGCCTAGGCTATATTAAAGTTTAATAGAGATGTTTAGTCTATTGATATTTTAACAAATGTATTTTTTAATAGAATGTTTTGATTTTTTACAGAAATTAAATCGTTCTACAACAAATGGTTTAATTTCGAGAAAAGTGATGACATCAGAGGCTTCAGTATCAGAGATGAAACTTCATAATAATAATTAGATTCGATATTATATTCTGATAGATTTTTTCTCTAGCTTACAAATAGGCCGATATTGATCAAAACTTGTGAAACATTCAACTGTACATTGTAAGAAATAGCTAGGCCTATTGCTCATACAATAGATCTATAATTAACTGCAGACTTCTGTTATTAACTATAGCCTACTTTTTATTTCTAGCTTAAGTTGCTTAATTATTGTTTCATTTCTGTAAACTGAATTTTATTTCTCTTTTTCCTGGACTCCTGCATCAGAGTCTATTTGAACAAATAAACATAGTCATCTCAAATCTCATTGTCCGAGTTCAAATACAGCGTTACGCTGTAGAAGCTTTGAAGATATTACAACATTAGGCCTACATAACATTTTCCTGGGTCACATATATTGAACCATGGAAATAATATTGATGTAACCTATTATGGCATATCGCATAGAGTGGAGCTGAATAAATCTCATTTTTATTATTGTTATTAACGGAGAATCAAGCAGCCATGAAGCAAAACGTCACAACCGACGTGGCAGCCTAGACTTCCGCAAGTCTGGAATTTGAATTACCAATTAGTCTAAACTCTAAACACGGAAATCATTGTCACATGCCCATCAACTCTCCACTGCCGTATCTGCTTCGGTCACCTATTACGAACACGAGCAGTTGTCGGTTCGATCAATTCTCAATTTTCCCGAACCAACTCGGGAATGCATAATAATGTTGGCCCTATATTAAAGAGTTTTGCGAAATGTGACCTAATTGCCAGTTACTATAGCCTATAGCCTAGCAGCAGTCGTTGTAGAATAGGTCTACATGTAGGCTTACTGCTTAGGCGGCTGTTAGGCCTAATACATGTAGTTTGTCAATTACAATCAAACATTGCTTCATTTTACTAGGCTTCAGATTCCAGCTGGGGATATTACCAAACGCCTAAGCTTCAATCGACATTAGCCACTGGGACTGAATCGTTCAGTGAATTCAAATTAGCATTTGCCGATGAACTGGGGGTCGTGATTTATAGTGGGGGAGAGGGGGGGGGGGGGGGGGGGGAGAGAGCTGGCTCTCCAACATCGGGACTTCTTTTTGGGAATGGGTCGACAACCAAATTGCCTTGACCCCCCCCCCCCACTTAACTCGCTCAACTCCCCCACTTCGAATTTGGTCAACATGTTTTTGAAATACTCTTAGACCCACATTTTTTCTCTTCGCGAAATATTTTACCACATTTATAATTATTATTGCATGTGTGAGAGGGCCTACACATAAGCAACTAAGCATATCCAATCAAGTTTCGACACCTCATGGATAAAAATTCAACAAACCATTAAATTGACTAAAACCACAACCGCTCTACTTCCCGGCGTCTACTCCCCAGAGTCCCCACCTACAATTGACAAATTCTTCATCCGAATTAAAAGAAGTCCAGTGTTCGAATCTAGTGAATGGAATGCTCATGTTTATCACTTTCTCACACAGTTCATATGATGAACTGAAACTGAAAACAATGTACTTTCATGTATTTATATCGATCTGCATGTATCTAACTTACATCATTGTGCGTATGTCATGATGATTTGTTAATAAACTACTACTACTAGTCTGCTATTATTATACTACTACAATTATTCTACTATTATTCTACTATTATTCTACTATTATTCTACTATCAGAACCATAAGAAATATCGATTCGCGATTTAGTAACAATAACTTTGGAAGGCTGTTCTTTACAAACCGGATTTAATAGACAAGTTTACGAGTATGTACCAACGCAAATCAATACACTCACAAGTACAGTGCTCGTTTCAAATGATAGCCACTCCTTCAAATACACTCTTAATTAATTAATCTAAACAATTATAAAATTCAATTATTCGTCTAATAATAAATTGTTCTACTTTATCAGAATCAATTGCCTGAAGGGAAATAAACGAAATCAAACACATGTGGACATGTTGCACACAACTAAGGAGAAAATCTGCTGAAAATAATGATCGTCTCCGCCCTGAAATGATGTACCTACTGTAGAAATCTAATATAACGGTTTTATTTAAGCGTTAAACATGTCAATTAAATTGAGGACTCGACCAACAGATAATATTGAGATATAGGCTACACATCCGACGAGGCATACGCTCATTTCTAGCCTAGGCTACACTTAACCAACTCATAGGCATATAATTATATCGGGGCGTTGTTTAACTTTACTCCTTTATCTAACGTTTAGAACTTTAGATGACTCCGTCATATAGCAAATATCTGATGGAGTCGGCCAACAAATTCGCAATCAGAATTAATTACAAACTTCTTAATTAATTAATTATAACATTTTAATAAAAAAAGTTTTTACTTGTAATGGTTCCATAAACCAGATAACAATTTTGCAGAAAGAACATTTATAAACACTATTATAACATGACTTTAGTGAACCTAAATGACCGAATAATGGTGAGTAATATAATGACCTGAAGCAAAGCCGTACACCATAGATACCAGCAGTATATATGAGTAGATTAGGCCCACACAACTTTTATAACAGACATTTTGTGCCCTCAACATAATTCTATAACAACAGTATTATGCCAATGATTATACTTATTACAAACAATATGAAGCACTTGACAAACCAGTTTCACAAATACCATTCAACGGTGCTTTTTTAATAAAGTAATGGCATTGTATACCTACACGTATATTTATTGATACAAACTTGCAGATATATAATTACATATAAGTTTATAATACGTGCACTGTCATACACACAATAAGTATGAAATATTACATTATAGTTCTGGTGATTTCATGTCGTTTAAACAGTAGGCAAACTAAACGAATTAAATACTATTGAAATGTCTTCTATTTTAGCTTATAATTCTAATGTTAGTTAAATTCTGTATTGTATATAATATATTATTCAACTTCTGCTTTAATAGGAGTATAACATAGGACTAAACATTATGATAATGTTCTATTAGTTAATGTCAGAAGTAAATTTAACAGAAAAAGAATTAAAATTAATGAAAAAGAATTAAGCTAATGAATTAATGATATTAATTAATGATATTAATTAATGATATTATACTAATGATCGCTCAGGATTCCAACAAACTCAGATCTATACATATTTCTTGAATGTGGCAGTATAACCAAAGCCGCCAAGAATTTCATAGCATTCTGCGAAAAGAGTAACTCCATAAACAGTCGATGCGAATAAACTGCGGTAATCAAGAAGAAAGGATTAAACACGACAATCGTGCCATAGCCTAATTGCAGGTCCGCTATTGCATTTAAAATGAGAGCTGAAACTGATCATTCACCCATCATGAGTTGGACACCAATTACACGAAAATAATGTGTGGTCATATAATAATCTTATGATATTGAACTAGATAGAGGCCCATATTTTATCAATTGTTTAGGCCTAGAATAAATCTAGAAATTAATTTACAAGCTACAAAAGTGATAAAATCAAAACAATTAAGTTGAAATAGCCAATTTCATAATTACCCCGGAATATTCAAAGTCATTATTGGATTTCATTAAAATTAATTTTAAAAATACATTTAGCTGCAAAAAACAAGTCGTGTATTATAATATATACATGAAAATTCTGCACACAGTGAATGCAGATGGAGGTAAGCCATACATCTCACAATTATACTTACAATTTTATTGTTATCGAAAGTGAATGAAATTTTGCAGAGCATTGTATTTCTAAGAAAATTCCTGCTAGTTCAACCATTCATCTTCTTTGAACCATTCATCTGCGTTACTGCTGAAAAATCAAATCAATTCAGACACCTACACACTACACACACTCTCTCTCTCTCTCTCTCATTCTCTCGATACTATATCTCTTCAGCACCCAGGCGATCATGGTCTTACACAAATTCTATCCTATCAGCGTTAAAGTAGGAAGACCACCCCCGATAAAACCTTCTTTCAGTTTACTTCCTGTAAAGGAACTTGTTGAATTATGCAAACTTACTGGGATACTTACTTACAACTGACAACGCCAACAATTGACAAATAAATGTATAACAACTAGGCCCAACTTAGCTTATTTTTTAACCTACGTCATGAGAGTTGCAGTAACATATGATAAGCATCAATTTCGGTGAATGCAAATAATATGCAGAAGTAGCTAGAGTTCATTAGCTGATTAATAAAAAAACATTTCTTAAAATGTCTTGCAGCGCTTAATTCTGAACTGCACGTCAAAATGGGACTCCTGTAGGGTATACAATATATTATACAATGCATGCACAATCACTGTCAAATATTCCGCACAGGATTCACAGTATTATTGATAGTACCTACTGTATATATAAATAAATAATTATTATTGTAGTGTTAGTTTCGTAGACGTTCTAACATTAAAACAATACAGCAATACAGCGCAAACAACAGTATAACAAGATCAAGTAGGTTGTTGCTAATCAGACACCAGTACGATACATATCATGTTAATAATTCTTATTAACAGAAAGTCAATACAATGGAACAATTTACACAGAAGTTAACACTTTCCAGCATAATGATTAGACACAAGAAAACTTGTGGCAGGAGGGAGAGAGAGAGAAAAAGAGAGACAGAGAGAGAGAAAGAGAGAGAGAAATGAAAAATAAGAAAATGTGAACTTCATTAATTTAGAAATGGCACCAGGAATCAGAACTTATAAAGATGGCGTTATGGAATATAAAATCTACATAGCTATGCTTTCATACAATACAATACAATGAGGATTTAGCGTCCGGTTCCTCACCCGAAGACGATGTCAGGGACGTCTCAAGCAGACCA
>JAQFZF010004992.1:0-10198 GCA_034695365.1 Enchytraeus norvegicus
AAAGGCTCTCGATCACTCTGCAAAGATTCAACGCTGTATGCTTTCACGGCTCTTTTAACCCAGTAGATCTCGAGCAGTTGGGCGACCATTCAATTCGTTCTTAATTGAATCGCTTTTATAAACCCACGGGGCTCTTTACACCCTGGGTAAATAATAATAATAATAATAATTGTTCAACGCTTGTGCTTATCACATCATCCATCATCATCATCAAATGTTCAACGATGAGCTTATCACCTCATCCAAAGAATTAAAAAAATAAAAATAAAAAATAAAAAAATAAAATAAAATAAAAAAGAATAATAATAACTATATTATTATTATTATTAATGCAGACACATATTAATACCATATGACTTACACGGACATATTTGGTAAATATTCTACTATACAATGAAAACACCCACATAGAAGTTTTGCTCGTGAAGCAAATAAGATTATATGAATATCTGCAATTGTATGCATGATTGTTATTTTATAGTAATTTAGGTACGGTGGGGTTCAATAGTTAACTGGGCTAGGGCTAGGTCAACTGAAGGAGGAGGTGCGACAGAGGGATAGTTGGCGTGTAATCATCAGCGACGTCGCCAAGAGTCTAGCTAGACTCGATGACAACAGGTAACAGGTAAAGAAAATCTAGAGAATAAATGCTGTCTAGCGGCTCTATTGTTGATCCCGTGTTGGATCCGGCAAAACTTGAGAATAGACCAACTGAAAACTGTACATGTTTCGTAAAAGCCGACTAACGCAGATATTTTCGTACTGAGGAAGGCAACGGGAAACCACCTCAGAAGTCAGAATAATATTTCCAAGAAAAAAGGTTACATTTGAGTGTGGTCAAGGCATAGCCTTTTTGATGGGATCAACTTGATGATCGATGGAGTGCTCATTATTGAGCGTGATAGCAGACTGTGTTTCAGAATAAGTACCTTGGACCTGCCACTTGGCAGTGCACTAGAGAGAGAGAGAGAGAGAGCGGCTCTAGTCAGTACTCAGTACTAGTGTTTGAGGAGAATGCAACGTGCTAGCACTGAGTGCCATTGTCAAGCCATCTGAATACCAAAAACTACAACAACACCACCCAATGGCACCATTACTAGCACCCATTTGTCACAGCATTTATCACCCATGTAATGTAGGACAAGTTTCGGTATTAATAAACAGTTAGCAATGGCACAAATTAATACCATCACCAAATTGGAATTAACACCTTAAAATTTCGAAATATCTAGAATTAAATATTGCGAATATAACATTTTAATGCAGATAATATCTTCCATTGGGCAATGCATTGGAATGGACGAAATGTTAAATAAAAATTAATGTTGGTAGAATCATCTATACATTTTTAAAGACAATAAAGTAACAGAGTAGGCCAATTCTGCACGAGACTGCACATTCACTAATCTATAATAATTATGGGAAAGTAAATAATGCTCTAGTACAAAAACACGACGAAACACATGTAGGCTAAAGCCGCTAAACTCTTAATTTAACAAGTAGACCAGATTTTGACAATAGCAATAAGCCTATACAATAGTATACATAATACACATTCCTAGGACACATAATATATCATGCTGACAATGGGTAACAGAATATTCAATAATTATATTTCAAGAAACCATAATCACAAAGATAGAAGTTTTTTAAACTGAACGCTTAACAATAAAAGTAAAATATACGGCGATCGAATCAGGGCTACAGTCGAAAAAAGTACAACATATTAAAGTACAAGGAATAAATAATAATAACTGAAGAAATATCTACCATTCATTTAGGCTATTTACAGCATGATATTATACAAGCATAAAAGTATGCATTCTTAGCTCAGGGTCATATGCAGCCAAGGAAATAATTTTAAGAGTATAAAATTGAAAACTAAAGTTGATAACGATAGAAACTGAAACTATTGCTAAGTCTAATAGGCCTAGCAACTAAAGCTAAATCTCTATTCTTCTGACGCTGGATAAATCTTCTGCAGACCACGATCTAGTTAGACTTGCACTGTACTATCAAATATTTGCTTACTAATCTGTTCTGCATTTTCTAAGCTTAGCCTATACATCTATAACTACATTATATCAAATATAATAGCTATAACTAACCTATATTTACTATTTAGTGCAAATCATCACGCATTTAATTAGGTAATAACATATACATGTACATGGCTGTATTAGTACACATATATGTAAAGCTTCACGGAAATATGTTCACATCACTATTTCTATTTTATACTTGTATATTGTATAATTATACATATACAATAATGTATACGGCGAGCACAGTAAATGTTCTTAAAGGTTTGATATAACTATAGATCACTATTATATATGCATGTATATGACTAACATTGTATAACAAAATATGTATTAGTCTCTTCACCATACACTTAACCTCTCATTCCGAAAACACGTCAATCGCGGAGAGCCAGGAAATGAAACCGAGAATCTATGAGGCGCGGTATAGACTCCTTACTCCTTAGCTGCAATATCGCCGCTGATTATTATTATAATTATCATAATTTGACCAAAGATGTTACTCTCTTGAAGAGTGTACATGTGTTAGTCACTGTTTTTGTAAAGATTTCTTTACGTTGGCATTGTACATCTTGTATTGCATATTCCTCTAATTCCACTTTATTTCGTAGGTATACCCCTGACGTCCCTTCCCGATGCTAAAGCGTACGTTAAATTCGCATTGATTTTAGATAATTTGACTCTAATTTCTTAGAATGGTTAACATAAAATTACTGAAAATATTCGTATGAATGCATTGTACATTGTACATGTAGAACTTATTAAACAATCAAATTGGCTGGTTTTGAATGTCTGTGGATTAAAGGTTGTTTATTTTGCAGTCAGTTCTTTAAAAAATTTCTACTTTCTAATTACTAGCGCCATCTCGAGCGTTAAACCTCAAATTTTGCAATAATAACTTCATTTAACCTAACTTCAATTTTTCCTAGTATAATTATGGTTTCTATTTCTTTATTGCTCATAACATGAACAAAATATCTCATCTGTATTTCTTTTTATTGTCATTCTATTTAAAACTTTATCATTTGTAATGGGTCTTGCGAAAGAGATGCGCTATAATGTAAGAAATTCGTAGATAATTATAATTAATTAAATAGAAGAACTCACGCATTTCCCCAGTGGACACGTCCAGATGATAACTGGGTAAGCCTCTGCCAATATTATTGACAGCGATCACTCTCACTTCGTACATAGTGAAAGCGCTCAATCCCAGGACCGTGTGCTCTGTCTGAGTGACGTCAGTGATTTCGTCATAGCCCTCTCCAGGTGCGTACTTCCGCCTGTACTGGATGACGTAGGACTCCACGGGTTCTTCTCCAGCCATGTTCCACCTTAGCCTCACAGAGGTCGAGCCTACCTCAGAAGCAACCAGGCCGGTAGGGGCTCGTGGCATAGCTGCACAAATAATACGCATAGGCCTACATGCAACTATAGTAATTATACACATGTATTAATATAAATTGTACTAATATATGTATTCGCATATCAGTAACTTGCTTCTTAACTTGCTACTTAGTTAACTTCCTAGAAACTAGGCAGAAATATTGTAAAAATACTACCGAACTAGTGTAACTGCAGTAAACTAGTATAAGCTATTATTAACTAATACAAACTAGCAGTGACTAGTATGAACTAGTAAGGATTAGTCTAAGACTCTAAACTAGTAAAAACCAGTTTCTACATTTGACTCCGACCTTCAGCGTAAAAGCAGTAAACTAGCCTTAACTAACATATACTAGTACAAAACTAGTATAAACTAGTAAGAACTAGTCTAAACGAATATTCATACCTTTGACTCCGATCTCTATTGTTAAAAGCAGCAAAGAAGCCTTAACTAGCATAAACTAGCATTAACTGGCATAAACTTTTGAGAACTAGTCTAAACTGGTATAAACCGGTTCCTACCTTTGACCCTAACCTCTGCATCAGCCTCGATATTACCCAGCTCAATGTCGCCACACACACAGTAGTAAACTAGCGTTAACTGGCAGTAACTAATATAAAACAGTATTAACTAGTATTAACAAGTAAGAACTAGGCTAATCTAGTATAAACCGGTTCCTACCCTTTGACCCTGACCTCTGCATCAGCCTCGATATTACCCAGCTTAGATGTCGTCACACACACAGCAGTAAACTAGCGTTAACAGTTACTAGCAGTAACTAATATAAACCAGCATTAACTAGTATTAACTAGTAAGAAGTAGTCTAAACTAGTATAAACCGGTTCCTACCTTTGACCCTGACCTCTGCATCAGCCTCGATGTTACCCCGCTCAGATGTCGCCACACACGTGTATATCGCTGACTCTCTAATATCGCTCAGTCGAAGAACATTTTTACCAATCGGTATGTTGTCTTCTGGGGTCAGTTCCAGAGATCCTAGGCGCCACTTAACGAGGGGCATGGGGGACCCAATTGCCACGCAGGTTAGGTTCACCGCACCCCCCGGCATGACCTCAACGCTTTCAGGGAGGATTGAAAAGTGTGGGGGTACTCGGCGCACTGAAAAACAAATAAAGTTCATATAGAAAAGTCCTCCTAAATATTAAAAATCTTATTTAACTGCTAGAAAACAGTATTGTATTAGTGATAGCTATAGTATAGGAAATAGAAATATGTAAGTTTTTCTATTTCCTGTAGCAATGTAAATGGAGAAAGATAGTAAATAGAGTAAAGATAGTAAATAGAGCAAATTTAGGCTATGTGCCAAAATGGGCAGGTTACACAATTATTATGAAATTGTAATTTTGTAAAGTTCTGTACTAGCTCTTCAGTTTTCAGCAGCAATCTAGCAACAATAATCCGTTAGAATATCTGTGTACATTATTTATTACAGATAGACGGACCAAATACTAGATAGTCACTGATTATAATTCATTTATGTGTATTATTGTGTATTACCTCACTGAGTGGTGTTGAGGTTTGACTTTAAACTAATAAAAACTTTAGTAAAAACAAGTTTTTAAATAAAGCTTTTATTTAAATATACTAAAAAGTATAAAATAATCTTTTTGACAGCCTAAGGTAATAAGTCCCCGTATAACAAAAATTAAACACGTGGGGATGTATATAGAAAAGTTCATTTTCGTCTCAGTCGATTAGTTAAGAGATTTTAAACTTTTTAGTGTTGGAGAATTTTAATGTTAATTGAATACCTAATCATGCCTTTTAAAATATGGAAGCGAGGCAAAAGGAGCTTAGATAACTTATTTTGCCCGTCGACGATGGTGCCTTCGGCACCATCAGTTCTATCACATGAAAATATTGTGTTGTATTGTGAACTTCACATGTGTGAAAATTTTGAAGGTGATCGGACATATGGAAGTGAAGCATACTGAGCTAAGAAAATTTAGTTTGCCCGTCGTCGATGGTGCCTTCGGCACCCTCAGATTGCTGACATTGAAATAGTGTGTGTCATACTGAACTACACATGCGTGCAAAATTTGAAGTCGATCGGATATATGGAAGTGAGGCAATATGAGCTTAGAAAACTTATTTTGCCCGTCACGGATGGTGCCTTCGGCACCACCAGTTCTATCACATAAAAATATTGTGTTGTATTGTGAACTACACATGTATGCAAATTTTGAAGGCGATAGGACATATAGAAGTGAAGCAAAATAAGCTTACAAAATTTAGTTTGCCGGTCGCCGATGCTTCGGCACCATCAGCTCACCGACATGAAAATATTGTGTCGCATACTAAACTACAAATGTTTGCAAAATTTGAAGTCGATCGGAAATATGGAAGTGAGGCAAATCATTTCAGTTTAGAAAACTTATTTAGCCCGTCACTGATGCTTCGGCACCATCAGATTGCTGATATGGAAATACAGCATTGTCATCGGGAATACGTCAGTGTGCCAAATTTGGAAGCGATCGGAGAAGTGGAAGTGGGTCAAGTAACGGTTACAAGGTTTTACCCGGACATACATACATACATACATACATACATACATACATACTAACAAGTGAAGCTAAATAAAAGCTTTTAAATAATTGTGAGTTCCAATGTAGTAAGAGCTAATGGACTGGAGAAATCAATTATGTTTGGAATGGAACAAGGAACTAGGAGAAAAGGAAAACCAAGAATAAGGTGGTTGGATGAAGTTCTAGCTTTAACCGAGAAGAAGTTAGAAGATTTGACGGCTATGACTGATGACAGGAGAAGGTGGAGAAGCTTTGTGAGCACGGTCTGCAGAGGTCGAGTAACGACCTGAAGCAACAGGTAACCACGAGTTCGAATCAAATTCTAATTTGTAGTTTATGTGAGCTTGAGTGAGCTCTTAATTTTGTAGAGCTTCTTATTAGCTTTTACGCTTCAATTTTCAAGGGTAGTTTTGTAACTTATATTATTTGAATAATTTGTGTTGTGGTTGTGATGTGTAAGGCGTGTTGTAATAACACACCTTTTGATGTGTGTTGTTTGTTGGATGTAACCTGTAACAATCTGCGATTGTCAGATTGATGATAATAAACGAATATTTCTAACAATTATTTGCCAACTTTTATTTCCTAACCTCTAACGTATAAGTTAGCACCATACGAGTACACCACTCCGGCGGAATTCTCAGCTACACATTCATACTTCCCCTCATCTGTCTCCAAACTCTGCCTGATCTGAAGTGATCCTGCACACATAATAGAAAGTTGTCAGAATTAAAATATTTTTATTCACTGTAGAAATTCATGGCAGTTTGATGAAATCACTTGATCTAAGAAAGAAATGAACAAGAACGAAATTCTTCTTTTAACTGTTAATAATTTGGTTAAAATGTGGATAATGTGTGCAAGTATAGCAGGGTCACAATGATACACAGTGATGTAAAGTTGGGTCACATTGACCCACAAACTCAAGCGTTACAGATAAAGTACAGAGAGTTTGGGGTCAGTCAGTTGGTTGGTTGGTAATTTAGCTTAAAATCGCTGTGTCATAACTAGATGAATAGCGACTGCCAAAATATCAACCAACGTCCAGCTCTTTGGCCAGTCAGGTCAAATTAGCTCAAGACGTAGTGCAATGTCTTGGCACAGGTAGGCCTAATCATTGCAAAGAGGCAAGAAGAGCGTAGGATCAGAAAAGGTAGGTTTGTGTGTGTTTAACGTCAAAGTTCAGACGCAAAAGGCTTCTCTTCAAGACGGCTCAACACAATCGAGCACTACCGTCACAAATATTTGGTTTAAGCTTAATACAGCTGTACTTAATCAGAAAATCAATGGCTTGACTCATTTTATAGTGCCATTTATCACAAGCAACAAATGGGAAAAACGGTGTCTGAGGGAGAAATAGACGAAGACATCCTAGAAAGTACGATATGTAGCTAGGTTTGAGTGTGCTTAACGTCAAGATTCAGAAGCACAAGGGGCTTCTCTTCAAGACTGCTCAATAAAATCGAGCAGTACCGTCACAAAGATCAGGGTTAAGCTTATTGCTGCTGTACTCCACAAAACTACCTGCAGTCTATTGCAGACCGCCGAATCGGAGTTTTTATTTAAAGTACGATATTTAAATACATATTTATCCAGTCTAACTGTCTCGGTTGACTTAATTGATAGCACGTTTGTTCCAAAGAAAATGGTAATGGGGTTCGGTACCGGACATTTCGTTATTTAAATTATAAAGTGATGGATAAATAGATAGATAGATAGATTAATAGTATGATTGATTGATTGATTAATTGATTGATTGTTTGATGGACTTACCGGTAATCAGTAGCAGTAGCCGAGGATCAGTAAGTAGTGTCTACAGGAAAATGTTCACATCATAAAGAAATTATCGTGTCCTTAAGACACGAGATGATGGATTGATTATCTGACTGATTGATTGATTGATTGATTGACTGACTGATTTATTTATTTATTGATTGATTGCTTGATTGATTGATTGATCGACATACCGGCAGGCATTAACAGTAGCCTTGGGTCAGTAGCATCCACAGGACCTAGTCCTTACTCCAGGAAGCGATAGATTGAATAAAATGATTGATTAATTGACTAACTAATTGATTGATTGATTGATTTTGTGCTTTTTACACTGGGTGTAAACAACCATGTTTTTTAATAAAAATGACTGATTGATTGCTTGATGGATGTAAAGCGAATGTATTGATTAATTGATTTATTGATTGATGGGCTTACCGGTAGGTAACAGCAGTAGCCTAGGATCTGTAGTATCTACAGGCACATAGTCCTTAAGCCAGGAGATGACCGGTTGATTAATTGACTGACTGATTGATTGATTGAATTATTGATTGATTGATTGATGGATGTATTGATTTATTCATTGATTGATTGACATACCGGTAGGTAACAGCAGTAGCCTAGGGTCTGTAGTGTCCACTGGAACATAGTCCTTAAGCCAAGAGATGACAGGTTCTGGAATGCCGACAGCACTGCACAGCATCACAGTGTTCCTGCCTTTCTCCACAGCCTTCAGGGTGGGACTCTCCCTTATGCGTGGATATCCGTCAGATACTGTAATGAGCATTCAATAAAAATAGATATCATATGATAACTATGATGATATCTGGCACGTTTGGAGATTATGGTGCGGATGTACAAGAGCACTGCACAGAATCACAGTATTGTGACCTTTCTTCACACTCGCTATATGCGAAACCAAAGTAGACATTAAATATTGTAAAATTTAGAAACAGTTATAATATTATATATGTCTAACAAGTGTTCGTCCTGAAGGAAGGTTCAAAACATAAAATTTTGCATGATAGCAGCTACTCCCCCCCCCCCCTCTATCACTGCGTATACCATCGATCAATCACTCATACTTAGTCATTGAGTACAATTGTTTAGCATTCGCTTCACGTTCCCACGATGCTTTTCAACAAGAAACAATTCTGACTAATTCGGAAATTCACCTTTGCAGAGATAACGAAACGAAATGATTGCATTTTTAGATATTGTTTTATAGCAAACAATCAATATTATAAGAAAATTATTAGTTTACTGGAGTGTAGATTATAATCCATGAGGGCGGCGATATAGATTTTCAAAATTGTTCAATTTAGCTCAACGGAAGAAGTAATCCGATACAGCAATGAATAGAAATATATTTTTAATATTTTTTATTTTTTATTTTTTTGTGCGTGTTGTTGAGGTTTATAGACGTTGTGTCATAACTAGATGATTAACGTCTGTGTCTCCGAAGCCTCTACTTATGACCTCGGTACACACAGGGCAGAGCGCAAGTTTTAAGCTCGCAGGACTACGTAGTGCAATGAAGTCCTGCGCCATTTCAATATCCGTTAACAAAATTTAATGTAACAAATCAATTCCGATCCTAGTATTTATGCACTTAAACAATAAGAAAAATCAGGTATTTCGTTTACAAACCAAATACAATCAGTACCCTACTTACAATTTGCGCAACCATTCATATAAAGACTAATTTCATGACGTTATACCCAACGCAAAAGTAGGCTTCAGATATGGCTGAAAACAGCAATAAAACCTATTATATCTCCAGGATCAAAGCGTTCAGAGTAGACGTGAACGTTCTGTCAGAACAAAATAACTTTGTATTCCGTTGATTCAAATAATCGAATGGAAAATGTACCGAAAATACTTTCAGAATAAATGTTGAAACGCCCCGAAAGAGCCAAAGTCTCACCTTCCCAGACACAAATACCAAAACATGAAACAAAAGAAAAATGGAGAGACAAGTTTAAATTGAAAATCGCAGAAGCAGAGATAGAGAGAATGACGAAAGAGAAAATATGTGGGTTAACAAATAACCTGCAGGGCTTGAAATAGAGAAAGAGAATATCCTAAAATGATGACGATACATTTAAATTGGAAGACTGACGTGTGAGACCAATAAGTAATCATCTAAACTTAAAAGTTGATTGCGAACAAGGGAGGACTTATTGAGATTAAAGCTTGATACACGCAGTATATCAAGCTCCGAAGATAAGCTATTGGCACACTCCCTACTTTATCTTTCCTACGTTAGTCGGCTTTTACAAAACTCGTGCAGCTTTCTGTTGATAAAGTTCAACGGAGCCAACATGCCCATTTCATTTCTCTCTAAATATCACTCTCAACTTTCACATACTTTCTATCTATCTATTTATCTCTCTCTCTCTCTCGCTCTCTCTCTCCCTTTCTCTCTCTCTCTCTCGCTCTCTCTGTCTCTCTCT
>JAQFZF010004993.1:0-10197 GCA_034695365.1 Enchytraeus norvegicus
CAGTGGCATAGTTCTTAACAGACTCCCCCCCCCCCTCCTAATGTTGAAGGGCATACCGGGTGGGGGAGAGGGTGGGGAGCTTTGGGGGGGAGTCCCCTTTATTAAAGGTTCTCATTCTAGTAACTAATTAATGATACTGTTAAATCGAGCGACATTGAATATTGAAGTTACGTAAAATATATATGTATTCTATTTCCTTTTAATTCCTACATTTATTTCATATACCACATACTGATACAAACAATAAACTAAATTATCACCACACACACATACAACACGGAACAATAATTGTGCAGAAGACAAGACAGACTCGTTGTGCAGAAAGCGTTATAAAACCATGGTGGTTAGATGTACTTTAACGTGATTGATATAAAATATTCAGAGTTCTTTTAGCTAAAAAATAAAGCAAAAGGAATGGGCAGACACGAAAGAACAAAATTTAATGCTCTGTTGGTCACTAACCAAAATAACAGTGTATATGATTACAATAATTACTATTATAATTATGCGTGTACATGTGTAAGATTATAATTATTTACGCTGTTTACACAATATTCCTTACCAGGTAGTTTCTTTATAGCTTTTGTTTGTAACTTTTGCTTATCTTAAATTTGTGAACATCTATTGTGTATGATATTTGTAACAATCTGCGATTGTCAGATTGATTCAATAAACGAATATATATATATAATGTTAAATAATATGAGTTGATATTAGAGAATTCAATCAGGGCTGTTCAAGTTATCAATTTGCGCATGGCTTATATATATTTTTAGAAGAACAAAATGAGGGTGGATATATGTAATTGAAGTTTTTAATAAGAGTTTATTAGGTTATTAATTTATATTTGAACAGAAACGGTTACTGAAATGATAAGCAGTATATCAGATTCAAGAGTGATAGATAGATCGATTGATTGATTGAATGTTGTTATATCTGCGTCGCACGTCTGGAAATTGAACAATCAATTGTTCTAGTACTGAATATCGAAGAAAAGCAGTATGTCAGATTCCAGAGTGCCAGATTGATAGATTGATTGATTGATTAAATGTTGTTATATCTGCCTCTGCAAGTCTGGAAGTTGAGCAACCAATAATTGTCATAGTACGCAGAAGCCAGGACCCAGACCACTCTGCCTATCACTGCAATTTACTGCATTAGTCCATTAGTCAGCTCCTACGAGATACATTGAATAGGTTGGTCTATTCTCAAGTTTCCCGGATCCAACACAGTTAGTAGTCGATGTTTTTATGAATGATGTGCTATTACACAGGCAGGCCTGGGACATGACGCTGGACCACTGTTTGTCTCAGCTCCCAGCGGTGAAGGACAACGCGAATGCGTACAACCACAGCTCATTCTTTGCTGAGCAGCTCACAGCCTTCCAGGTCTGGCTCTCGTATGGTAGCGAGCGGCGCAATCCTCCTGAACAGCTTCCCATCGTATTACAGGTACGCTTAAATTATAATGTTTTCTTTTTATTTTCTCACATGACTGTCGCCTATTGCTTAGACTGTTTTTAAATTTGATGTCTTTTCTTTTATTTCCTCACATAACAGTCGCAGTTGTTGACATGGTTCACCTTGTTTCTGTTTTTGGTCATTTTTCTAATCAGTCTATTTTTAGTTTAGTATCTTTCATTACATTTTAGTTCCATTTCATACCAGGGAGAATAGGACTTTATAGATTATTACGTTTTGTTTGTATAATAGCTTATAATTTTATTATGATATTGAGATCTATAGCAAGAATTGTTTTGCATACTCTAATTTACTATAGATATATCTTTTCAGTGTAAAATAATGTTCATTAGGTTTTTGGAGTGATATAGAAAAAAATTGTAGTTAATCAAGCCACAAGAAATGTGTAATACTGGATTTTTTAAATATTTAATTAATAATTAAATAATATAGACTTTCACTCTAGAAAACATTCAATTCTCATTTAAATTTAATATGAATTTAGTTACTATAGTTTAGCAAGTCAGTTAGTTTGTCCAATTAAATTATCGTGCTGCGATATTTATGCGTAATTCCAATTAAAAAATGATTAAGTAATTAAACACCACCCTCTAATGTCATGAAACGCATATGTAATTTCTTGGTTGACATTAATGTTTATGTGTGATTCTTTTCTACTAGCCCTACGTTGAGTCGTTTTCTTTGAAGGAACCATTTCAAATAATTTTAATTTTCCTCGTATTTCAGGTGTTGCTGAGTCAGGTGCATCGACAGAGGGCACTAGAGCTGTTGGGCAGGTTTCTAGACCTCGGCCCCTGGGCCGTCAACCTGGCTCTCTCTGTGGGTATCTTCCCCTACGTGCTCAAACTGCTGCAGAGCTCAGCCAGAGACCTCAGACCTCTACTGGTGTTCATATGGGCCAAGCTACTCGCTGTAGATACTGTTAGTTATCAATCAATCAGTCAGTCAATCAATCAATCAATCAATTAGAGAACTCTACTGGTTTTCATATGGGTCAAGCTACTCACTATAGATATTGTATGTTAGCATTCATTCAATCAATTAATAAGCAGGACCTCTGCTGGTGTTCATATGGACCCTGCTACTCGCTGTAGATACTGTAAGTTAGCAATCTATCAATCAGCTAATTAATCAATTAGATACTTAAGATACTATAGTGCTAGAGAACCTATGGGCCAAGCTACAGGCTGTAGATACTGTAGGTGTTATCAATCAATCAATTAATCAATCAATAAATTAGGGACCTCAGACCTCTACTGGTGTTCATATGGGCCAAGCTGCTCGCTGTAGACACTGTAAGTTATCAATCAATCAATCATTCGGAAGTGTTACTAATCAATTAATCAATCGTTATTGACGTAACCAGTAGCACATCTGTTACAATTCCAGTTCCATAGGGTCACGGGTAGAATCCCAAGGCGCGCTGGTGCTTTTTAGCTAGAGCTCTAATGAATTAGTGTATTAATTCATCAGTATCAGTCAATTTAATTATAGCCTATAATTCATAAAATAAACATTCCAATGGCGGCATCAATCGTGAACCATGGATTATTCAAAATTTAATTATGAATAGAGACATAGATATGAAAAAACGATGGAACCAGCTGTCATGTATTTCCAAGAATTGTCTTTATTACTAGAATGTTTTAATTTTTCGGGTGTTGTATTGAATATATGAGTAATACTAATTTACGATTTCTTATGGGTGTGTTATTTTATACATGTGTAATTTATTTAATGCTGTATATTATTTTATATATTATTCTTACAAATGTGCTATTCTATGTTGTTTTATGTTATTTCATAATATATTATGTATTCTTTTACATGTGTCAGTTTATATTGTTTTGTGTGTTGTGTTAGAGGCACAATGTCAGGTATGTGTGTTATTTTATGCTTGCTATTTTTATGTTATTTTCCATGTTTTCATGTAGTATTTGATGTTATTCGATGTTATTGTTATAAATTGTTATTTTAATTGATGTTATTTACATCTTATTTTATAGTGTTATCTTATAGTATGTTAAGAAATGTACTTTTTAAAAAATTTTGGGTATTTTATTCTTGTATGTAAACAAATAGTTTCCTTATTTTATGATATTTTATTTGATTAATTATTGTTTCTTGATATTTTATTTTATGTAATTAAAATTTCATTCTATAGAGTTTATTTTAAATGTTATTCTTTAGAGTTATCTTACAGGGTATGAAAATGTCTTTTTCTTTATTTTGTTTACTTGTTGTTATTTGACATAATATTCAATGTGTTACTTGATGTTATTTTATCAAAATCAAATCAAATAGCGGTTTAACGTCCGGTTTATCATCTGACGACGATATCAGGGACGTCTCAGACAGCATATGTCATACCCAGCTGGTCCACTCAAACCCAAATTTATGTAAATAAATTTTACATATTATTCAATGTGTTACTTGACGTTATTTTACGTTTTTCTGTAGAGTTGTCAGGCAGACCTAGTGAAGGACGCTGGACACAAGTACTTCCTCAGTGTTCTCTCAGACCCCTACATGCCTTCAGAGCATAGGACCATGGCTGCCTTTGTGCTCACTATTATCGTAGACAACTATCCCAATGGACAGGTTAGAACCGATTGCCATATTGAACTCGTAAAGTTAAAATTGCGTCCCTTTAGAGGACAAAGGCATAAACCTTCACAATTGTTCAAAATGCACTTTTTCATAAATGTATAGTTAGTTTACATGTCGAAGCATATTATGGATTTATTAGCTAACTAAATTGTGATTTTTTACAATTTTGGTTTAAACAAAATTATTTAACAGCTAATTTTGGACACCATAATAAATTTTTGCTCTCCTGCAATTATTTTAATGAAATTGTCAGATATCTCGTATGTATTGTAATGGGTCGAATTATCTACTTAGACTAATAGACATTTTTAGACACATGTTGGGCAGATTTCTAAGCTGTACTGGGTCTCGATAGTCACTTTGTTACATCACTATATCTCCAATCGGCACAAAATTAGAAAATTTGACGAATCCTATCGTTTTCATCATATCAAAGACCCCAAATTACTCAAAGTAAATCTTAATATTCAGATATTTCTAACATCGAGTTTTAAGTTTTGACATTTAAATTAATGTCTATTTTATATGCAAGCCTCTGTCTCGTTCATTAACGTATTTTATATAATGCCGGATTAATGTCAGCTTTCGTAACTCCAAATAGCTGTCAGATACATAACATAACATTAACATAACATAACATCTGATGGGTCAGGCAGCATCAGATGCTTGTTTAAGACCCATATAATTGACAATGGAGAGCTAAGTAGCCATGGAGCAAAGCACCACAACCGATGTGGCAGCCTAGACCTCTGCCAGACTGGAAGTTGAATGACCAATTGGTCCATTACACAGAAATCATAGCCACATGGCCATCAACTCTCCACTGCCGTATCAGTTTCAGTCGCCTCATACGAACACGCGCAGTTGTCGGTGGGATCGATTCTCAATTTTCCCGAACCCACTCGGGAATACAACCTCATCATTCATTTTTTTTGCAAATAGAATTGCTAAATTGTCTTTATATTAAGAGAAAAAAGGTATGTTAAATTTATTTCATTTTTATAGATTTGTCCCGGTTGGAAGGCCGAGTCGATTGCAATCCTGCCTGATAAGCAAGAGTTCATTGGTTCGATTCCCAGCCGGGTCCATCTCTGACAGTATCCTCGGATACGGAACAGACGTTAAACTTATCTTTTAGCATTAGCTTTTTATTATAATATATTATGCTTTTATGAATAGATTGTAGACATTTGATTCTAACGTTTGATAACGTCCCTGACATTATTCTTGGATGTGGAAAAGGACTTTAAATCTTTATTATTATAATTAGGCTATGCATGTAATTATATTATTGCTATTATTTAATAAATAGGACTTTCATAATTTTGCGACAAAATTGAGTTACGAACTTGCGATAGTTAATGCTAGTAGGCCTATTACCGGGCGCATTTGTAGGTTATGTAGTAGACTTTTTGGAATAAACAAATCATAATCATTCAAACAAATCTAAATCTCCCTAAACAACCAATCGCCATCTTAGAAACTTGTCTTTCCAGAGCTGTGATTGGTTGTTTTTTAATATTTTCAAATCTCTACTACATTGCCTATATTAGCTGGCCGGGCGTCTGGGCTATTAACAGTAATCCCGGACGAGAGTATGCAAATTGCATAGAAGTTTAACACATTCACGATATTTAGTATTTATGTACTATAATTTGTACTTATTGATTATATTTTTCCAAAGCAGTCTCGAAGTCTAACCCTAACAATAACTTTAACCCTAACTATAACTCTAACCTAACCCAAACTCTAAAATTAAAGAAACAGGTGATATTAATGATGTGCTAAACTTGTATACAGTTATCAATCTCGCCGGACCCGAACGATCCGATCAGAGAGTAAAATCTGTCCCATACACAGGACCGGTATAATGGAGCACTGACATAGCTGGCCAACGATTTAAACATTGGTATTAGAGTGATAAATATCATCATGGATGATTATGATTTGTTAAAGTGTCTGCTGTTCTTATTTGAATAGCCTACCATACCTGTTGTCTTCGAGTCTAGATGGACTCCTGACGACGTAGCTGATGTATCCCCTCCAACCCTCTCTCTGTCGCACCTTCTCCTTCAGTTATCCTAGTCCTTCAGTTGAATAGCCAACTTAGTGTAATAAATCGTGTTTTACTCTGGTAAACTTGAAAATAGACAACTCGTAAGCCTCACGTGTCTCGTAGAAGTCATGTAACGCCATCACTGAGGAAGGGTGTTGAGACAAGTGGTTAAGTTGAGGCGGAACTCGGCGGGACGTCTTTCCAGGGCCCCGTAACAATAACCATCAGCGTTCCGGGGCCCAGGAAAAAATTACCATTTGCGTTTCGGAGTGATGGAGCCCTTGAACATTTAACCGTTCTGGGGCCCCTTGATTTCCAATTTAACCACTGGTTGAAACCTACCTCAGAAAACATAATTATATCTAAGAAAATATGGCATACAAACTATGCTACAGTTATATGCCATGGACTTGCAATTAGGCAGTGCAGCGAGAGAGTGTAATGACTTCAATATTTTCTTATTATTTTAATACTAATAATTAGAAAGATTTAACGTTCGTTTCCTCATCCAAGTATTATGTCAAGGAAGCGAGTATGATAATTGTATACTACACTGAGGCATAAAAAAGACACCAAAATATTTTTCGCCATATCTTCCATAATAGTTGACCGATTTGGGTGAAAATGTTAATAATGAATCTAAAATGAAATGTGCTTCAACCAAATGGGAACTTGTTACTTTATCGTTACTGGTTGCTAGGATACCAGCGGCGGAAGTTGATTGTAAACAAGCAATAACGACATGGTTTTCGCAACAGAAGACACAATTTTTATTAGGAATTTTATACTGATGAAAAATTACAGCAGTCGCCGACTGATTAACCTTTCGATGCACACCTTATTTACACCCTACAATGCACACCTGGGGTACATTGCACCCCAGTCTATGAAGTCGAAATAATCTTCAGATTACATGTCCATAGTGGACTTTATTAGTTTCTGACACATAGATATGTATACATACAAACAAGTAATACTCGTATATATACCTAGCATTTTCTAAATCAATTTATAGAGAGTAAAAAACTGCTAAGGCTAATATTCAAAGAACACACCTTTATCAATAATTATTGAAGACTAAATAATATAGGCTAATCAGACATAATTTTGAATAGTGGTGTTTTATAAGCCGATTGTAATAATATCTATAATTCACAATTTTTCGTTCTCACAGAGCAGACAAATTAGTAAAATAGTAAAAAAAGATCAGCTAAAATTAAATGAAATTAATCCTGTCTAAAATTTTATTGTTAGATCAGAAAATGCACTTAAAAGCATATTGGGGTGCAATTGCACCCCAGGTTTGCATAGTAGGTATAGTTACACTTTGAGGTATTGTAGAACTTGCCCCTAATGGGGCTATCTGAGTGATAGCTGCAATTTTATATAGGTAGGGGATTATTAGAGGCATTTCAAAAAGGATTTGTTAAAATTTCAATTAATTGCTGAATGCACAGGTTTGAATGGGTCTGGGGTGCACTTGCACCCCAGGTGTGCATCGGAGGGTTAATTCTGAATAAGAATGTTTATAGATCTACAATAGGTCTATGATTCAATTGAAGGCCTATAATTTAATCCCTAGGACATCTGGTTTATGAAGATGCCAAAACGTTGTAATTAAAGTCAGTGGCGTCTACCCCCCCCCCCCCCATGGCGTGTCAAAGTGTCAACAGGATTCAGAGTGTCAACAGGATGTCAGAGTGTCAACAGCGTGTCAGAATGTCAATGTCAACACCGTGTCAGAGTGTCATCAGTGTGTCAGTATTAACAGCGCTTCAGCACAGTGCCAACAGGGTGTCAGAGTGTCAACAGCTTATCAGAGTGTCAAAAGAGTGTCAGATTGTCAACATGGTGTCAGATTGTCAACAGCGTGTCAGAGTGTCATCAGCGTGGCAGCAGAGTGCAATAGTGTCAGCAGTGTCACCGGAGTGTCAACAGAGTGTCTATATCATGTCAGATTGTCAACAGCATGCCACGATGTCATAAGAGTGTCAGAGTGTCAACTGCGTGTCAGCAGAGTGTCAACAGGGTGTCCGATTATCAACAGCGTGTCAGAGTATCAACAGGGTGTCAGAATGTCAACAGCCGCGTCAGAATGTCAACAGAGTGTCAAGAGTGTCAACAAGGTGTCAGAATGTCAACAGCATGTCATAGTGTCAACAACGTGTCAGAGTGGCACCAGCGTGTCAACAGTGTGTCAGTGTCATCAGCGTGTCATAGTGTCAACAGTGTGTCAGTGTCATCAGCGTGTCAGAGTGTCATCAGCGTGTCAACATCGTGTCAGAATGTCATCACCGTGTCAACAGCGTGTCAACAACGTGTTACAGTGTCAAAAGCGTGTCAGAGTGTCAGCAGAGAATCCGAGTGCCAACAGGGTGTCAGAGTGTCAACAGCGTGTCAGAATGTCAACAGCATGTCAGAGTGACACTCTGACACGCTAATAACACTATGACACGTTGTTGACTTTCTGACACCTTGTTGACACTCTGCTCTGTTGATATTCTGACACGGATGTTGACAATCTGACACCCGGTTGACACTGACATGCTGCCAGCAATGTGATACCCTGTTGACACTCTGTTGACACTCTTGTCAGAGTGTCACCAGCGTGTCAGAGTGTCAGCAGAGTGTCACCAGCGTGTCAGAGTGTCAGCAGAGTGTCAACAGGGTGTCAGATTGTCAACAGCGTGTCAGAGTGTCAACAGGGTGTCAGAATGTCAACAGCGTGTCAGAGTGTCATCAGAGAATCAGAGTGCCAACAGGGAGTCAGAATGTCAACAGCGTGTCAAAATGTCAACAGCGTGTCAGAGTGACACTCTGGCAAGCTATTGACACTAAGACACGCTGTTGACTTTCTGACGCCTTGTTGACACTCAGCTCTGTTGATATTCTGACACGGATGTCGACAATCTGACACCCTGTTGACACTATGACACGCTGTTGGCAATCTGATACCCTGTTGACACTCTTGTCAGAGTGTCAACATTTGATCATCGTGTCAACAACGTGTTACAGTGTCAAAAGCGTGTCAGAGTGTCAGCAGAGAATCCGAGTGTCACCATCTTGTCAGAGTGTCAGCAGAGTGTCATCACTGTGTTCAACACAGAGTGTTGACTTTCTGACACCTTGTTGACCCTCTGACACTATGTTGACATTCTGACATGGCTGTTGACATTCTGACACCCTGTTGACACCTTGATAAGCTGTTGACAATCTGATACCCTGTAAACACTCTGGCTTTGGAACATTGGACATTCCTTTTATTGCTTATCTGTTTGGCATACGAAAGCACGGTAATTGCGTTGTTGTTGTTATTACCCTTTAATACATGTGGTATATTTAAGTTCAACTGGTGGCTCTTATACACACACACATTATTTGCTTGTCTTGAATATGTAAAATTAAATTCCATATTATGACCGACCCCCCGGGGGGTCGACTTACCCCCCTCCCCCCCCTCCCACTTTTTTTGCTCAAACGTCATTGTGTTCTTATGAGCCTTATAAATACATTATATTACTGGACAACACATTACTCTGACACCCTGTTGACACTCTAACACGCTTTTGACTCTCTGACACGCTGTTGACACTCTGACACGATGTTGACATTCTGACACCCTGTTGACACTCGGACATGCGATGACACTCTGACTCGCTGTTGACACTCTGACACCCTGGTGACACGCTGATGACGCTCTGATACGCTGACGACACGCTGATGACACGCTGTTAACACTCACACTCTTCTGACACTCTAACACGCTGGTGACACTCTGACACGCTTTTGGCACTATGACACGCTGTTGACTTTCTGACACCTTGTTGTAACTTTGACACTGTTGATATCCTGACACGGCTGTTGACAATCTGACACCCTGTTGACACTCTGACACGCTGTTGGCAATCCGATACCCTGTTGACACTCTGACACTCTTTTGCACTATTTTGTCAGAGTGTCATCAGCGTGTCAGAGTGTCAACAGACTGTCAGAATGTCAACATCGTGTCAGAGTGTCAACAGCGTGTCAGAGAGTCAAAAGCGTGTTAGA
>JAQFZF010004994.1:0-10196 GCA_034695365.1 Enchytraeus norvegicus
TATATTAGATATATGGTTGGTTCCTCTAGATATATGGTTGGTTCCTCTAGATATATTAGATATACGGTTGGTTCCTCCAGATATATTAGATATATGGTTGGTTCCTCTAGATATATGGTTGGTTCCTCTAGATATATTAGATATACGGTTGGTTCCTCTAGATATATTAGATATATGGTTGGTTCCTCTAGATATATATTATGGAAATCGGAGAATGTAATGTAATTCTCGATGAAAAAATTATCAAAACTAATGCGTAGGCCAATCTTCTTAAACCGGAGCATATATAATATCGATTCTGGTCATTTCGTGTAAGTTAGCATTGTTTAGGATGGGTTTCTGTTCGAGACGTGTAGGCGTATACTTATAGGCCTACGCCTAAATTATTAGTATATTATAAATTCTAGGAAATGTTTTCATTACTAACTTTTACCGAGAACTTTTTCATACATACAGTAATATTACATATAGTCGTCGGAGGGCCTATGCCTAATATTTGGTCTATGTAGTGTTACAAGTTGTAGATAACTTCAACTCGAGTATGAGCCTTTCTATTGCTGATAAATTGAGAGATTATAATTTAAATATCATTCATTCTGTCAATACTATCTGCACACAAGCTTCGAATTATGCGTTACGGGAGTGAATCAGAATCGATGTAAACTATTACATATTAAGATTATGAAGATTAAAAATAGTTAAATGTAATATGTAATAGATGAAGGTAATTATTAAAATATATTGATGTAAGGTACTGTAGCAAACCGTAGGCCTATTATGTGCCATTATGACCTGTGTTACCGCTCAGGAGCAAGTTTAAATTTTTCTAAGCTTGAAATTGTGAAATGTGTTGTGAGAAATAAATAAATAAATATAAATGTACGTTCCAGATTTTACTCTCTGATCGTCTCTACCGGGAATTGAACCCTGGACGTTACGTTGGAAAGTCTACGACGCTACCACGAAAGCTAACAAGGGTTTAAGATCAGGTTCACGACCCGAGGTCTATACCAACAGTGACTGGAGAGCCCTGGGATTGGAACCGCAGACCTATCGGCAGCCCAGAAATTCCAACACTAACCCATGCAGCTAGTCATAAAAGCACATCTGAAGCCATCATTTCCCTGGGAAAAAGCATCATTCTAGGTATGGTCGAGTTTTTATTATGGGATCGAATTGTTTAAATGTTCCATGGTGCTCTTTAATGATCGAGCAGATAGACTTTGTGCATAAATTTTGGCATTGGCAGGTCTATTATAAGCCTAGGCCTATAGTCCTTCAGATACAGGAAGCCTTCTAGTAGGTTCTTAGGCCTATCACTATATGATCTTTTGTTTTCGATGACGCTAATTCAGCTTTTAGCAGTCTAATAAATATTTACGATTACAAATAGAAGTAATTATTTAGAGTATTGCTTTTACAAAAAAATTAAATTTGGGCTCTAGCTGTGGAATGCAATGGTCCAATAAGTCGATCCGAATAAAGGGTCCGACCCGAATTTACTTTTTAGAGTATGCAGTTTTCTGGACCCGTAGGCTATCATTCGTAGCCTAGCTAACAGTCGGAAGAATGTTAGGCTTAATTAAACATTTTTGAAGGATCTACTCTTACATGTAAATTGCTCAATAAATTGTACTAACACTCCAGCTATTTTAAAGCTGCTTAGTAAAAAGATCCTAAAAGACCTGTCATGGAATAGAAAACTGTAGAAAAACATCAAAATGGAACAAACAATTAGATAGCTGTAGGTCAAGGCTATATAATTTAAGTTTAACATCTGTTTCCGCATCCAAGCATACTGTCAGAGGCAAACCCGGACGGGACTCGAACCTGTAGGCTCCTGCTGATCGAGCAAGCGTGCTACCAACTATGCTAGCAAACCAGGACAGCCAAGCTGTGAGAGTACAGTGCCTTTATTGAAGTGCATTTATATATAGACCTAGCTATTGCTGTGTACAAGTTCATTTATTATAAGTATAGGATTTGTTTGGTTTAAACAGGACACCCGAATTACAACGGTATTTGTTATATATGAGTATCTAATAGTCGGCATAGTCCAAGTCTCTATCAAACATTTTAAATGTCATACAGGTCCAATATTTATAAAGCATAAATTGCTTAAAGTTACGGACGTTTATTTCTTATCGCGTTCCTTGTTTCTGCATAAGTTTAAGTTTAGTTTATTACCTGAAGTTTGTAGTAAACTGTTATCATTAAAGGTAAATAATAATCCAACATATAAGTTTAGACATGTGCATAATTTTAATATTCCACCATATTGTACCTCACTGCGTGAAAAATGTTTAAAAATTAGAGGTCCAAAGTATTGGGACTCTATTCCAGATAACATAAAGACTGTTGATTCGCTTGATATTTTTAAAGAAAGTTAGCGAAATATGTTAATTGATAAATACTGATAAGTAAAAAAAGTGAGCTTATTTGTTTCTCATTTGTGAGAATTAAATAAATCTATATGATATGTTATTAATAAATTTAATTTCAATGGATATGATTATGTTAAAATAAATGTAAAGTAATGCTATGTATTATTTAAACACAGAGGTTTTAAAACTCTGTGTAGTGGCACTATTATTCTTATGTTGAGCTGCTATATTTTGTTACATGTCTGTTGAAATAAAATAAAGAATAAACTTAAAAAATCAATGATAATTTAACGTCCGGTTCGTCATCCGAAGGCGATGTCAGAGACGTCCCAAGTGGAATATGCAACCACAGACAGCTCCGTACCTCCAGAACACTCCTTCAATTGCATAAGTCGAAGAGAAAGTGGAATCCTAAACAGTGCAAGTTCGTTATTCAAAGACTTGCACACATCAGTATCAATCTTTATTCGAAACAAGACGACTAGGTTAAAATGTTGAATCTTTCATTTTGTTTTTTCAATCTTTATTTGACTTGTGCTTTAAATTGCAGCAAAGAAAGGAAACTTGTGTGTGTATGTCATGGATGAAATATATGAATTAAAAAAATAGCAATATTGACTAATAGTATCTTTGCCACACAATTCTTACTATATAATAATAATTCTACCTATTATTATCAACATGATGCATTGATGGTATGATTTTGCTATATCACTTTAAAATACTTCCATCAATAGACTGTTTTCATCACTGGACTATTTTGTCTCATTTTTCAGATGCTGAAAAACCCGAAGTAGAGATGCAGCTGATGGGTGAAAACCACAATAAAAATCTTGATCAGAAAATCCTTGGCGAAAAATTCCAATCCAGCGAAAATCTGAAGGAACCTGAGGAGGCAGTGGGATTTCTGGAGAAAAATGGATCTGTCGAAGACAAGAAAGCTGCAGAAGCAGGCGAAAAAACGGATAGACAGATTTGTCTTAAAGAGAAGACGGAGAATGGGAATTGCGTTGATGAAAAAGCAAAGAAGAAGGAAGATAGTAAGGGTGGTTTGGTAAAGTTTTTACTGATAATGGGTCGAGCGTGGAAGAAGTATGCACGACAAGTGACGCTGTATGCTGGGCTGTCACTGGCTCTACTGTATATGACTGTGCTGGGCTTCGATAGCATCACACTTGGTTAGTTCTTCTTTTAATTCAATTTCTTACATTATTAACTTCCATTGCCGCATTCAGGGATGATGTCAGAGACTTAACGATGTTTGAGATAATATGGATGTTTATTTCATCAACAGCTTCAGATCTAAAATTCTCTCATGTTGAAAATCTGATTTTGATCATGTGGTGAAAACTAAGCCTAATTGGCTTATGGAACAATCCCTGCGAGGCTGCGGAGCTGCTGGAGACCTGGCGGCGAGCCGTGGACGAGCCCTCCCAATGACGAAGATAGAGGTGGTCAGCACCATGGCTGGTCTTCGGAGTAGGCAACAACAACACCAAGTCCTAAATGGTGGCATCAACTTCTTTGGTTTCTCAAGGATGTGCTCATTATAGAGCGAGATAGTTACGACTGTGTTCAAAAGACATCCATTACGGCTGGTCCAGGACACACATGCCATCAATTTGGCATTGAAACACAGATTGACCTTTTTTTTAATTTTCCAATTTGTTGTAAAATACCATTTTAATTAAATACGTTTGTACTTTTAACGGTATTTTATGCAATGTTTGCAACTACAATCCTGCTTTGGTCAAATTTACTAGCGCATTAAAATCAATCAATCAATGAGGATTTAGTGTCAGGTTTCTCGGCCGATGGCGACGTCAGGGACGTCCAAAGCGTAATGTTCAACAACAAACAATTTCACAACAAACACTCAGGACTGCAAATGCATAGACTAAAGAAAGTGTGATCCAAAACCGTACAGGTCTGTTATCCAATGCAAGAAAGTCTGTTCGAACAGATGTAAGTTGGGAAGATATAAAGCTTGCCCTTGAAAGTAGTAATGCATGCACAAGATCGAAGATCTTGTGGCAAAGAATTCCATAGTATTGGAACATTAAACAAGAATGTTGTCAGACAATCGACAGGCAATCGACAGCCTCTGCCAGAGGAAGCCATTCGTGAATCACCGGACCGATAGGCTAATCTGCTTCCAAGGTTTCTTACAACCTCTGCTCCAGTGAATAAATTGGTATCATTGTCTCACATCTCACTTTTAAACAAATCTCTCTCTCTCTCTCTTTCTCTCTCTCTCTCTCTATCAGTGCACTGCCTAATGTCAGGTCCGTGGCATACACCTGGTATGCATGCCTTATTTCATGGAGAAACTTTTATTTTCTGAGATGGGTCTCCTTATCCTTCCTCGGTGACTGCATTAGTTGGCTTAAACGAAACACGTGCAGTTTTCGTCTTCGTCTTATCTATACACAAGTTTGTCGAAACCAACATGACAATAGACAAATATGTTTCTATTGTTGTGTTTTCCACAGCCTACATAAAAGCTAACGACATAGAGGAATGGAAGGTAGGTCTCAGCATGGGATTGGCTGGTGTTACGGGTATTATAGGCACATTTTTCTTCACCCGGCTTCACCGTGCAGTAGGTCTCAACATTACTGGCCTTGTGGCTTTCACACTAGAAATACTGTGCCTTACTCTATGCGTGGCTTCCGTATGGCTTCCTGGAAGTCGATTCGATCTCTCTCACACGCCACAATCTTCCGGCAACATCACCGTTGGTTGTCCTGAGAGGGATTTGCATGGCTCAACAGTTAGAGAGTTTGATTCTCTATACGGGTATTCAGTTTCAACTCTCAGCAGAGTCAAAGTTAATTCTACGGAGGTTGAGGAGGATGGTGTTACTGTTGTGGGATTTACAGAAGAGGGAAGAGATGAAATAAACATATCGATACTGTTCCTGCTAATTGGGATTATATCTTCTCGAATAGGTGAGTCAATGAATGTAATGTTATGTTGTAGGTCCGTTTCTGTACTATGTATATGTACAACTTGCCGTGTTGGCTCTTGCAAATTTGAGAATAGACCCACGTGTATTGCATGTGTTGCTTTTTGTAGAAGCCGATTAATGCAGTCACTGAGGAAGGATATGGAGACCCACCTCAGAAAACGAAAACGAAATTATCTTCAATAAAGTATGGCACACAAACTATATATGAATGGCCATATGCAAAAGTGGACCAAGCCTCGAAATAAATAATTTTCTTTTATTTGCAAATATATTAAAAACCATAAACTGAAGGAATACAATTTTTTGCTAGCGTTATAGAACCCTATTATATGTAGTAAATACCAATCAAATATGTTAAATATTATGAAAACAATTGGAAGATATTGTTAAAATAAACAAAATTATTTACTATATTTCTAATGTTATTTGGTCCACTTTTGCATCCAGTCATTCATATATTGTTTGTGTATATGGTTATATGCCATGGACCTGCCGGTGAGCAGTGTACTTAGTGAGAGAGTACATACAAAATAAAACTGCAAGTTTAGCTGAAATTTTACTCATTCATTCATCAGTCAGTTATTCATTTAGTCATTACTTGATTGATTAATAAATTTATTGATCGATTTATTTGTTTATTATTTGAGAGAGATATTTTTGTTTCATTTCATGATAAATTTTTGCTTGCTTAAGAAGTTCTGTGCTTGGCACATGTACCGTTTTATCAGAAAGATGGAATAATTTGTAAATAAATCAAATTTAATTATATATATTGAATTGAATAAAACTTTAATTTTATTGAATTAATGATTGCTTGTTCATTTATGGCTTTTGATATTGTTTGCCTGGTTGAGAAATATTTGTTTAATTGACCCGATTTGATGGACTGATTTAGATATATAAATACCTAATTGACTAATTTGTTATAATGATAAATAATTATTGGTTATTAAAATTTGTATCATTTGCACTTCTTCAATTGTTGTCGAAAGTCGGACTTATTTGTAAGCAAATAACGAAATTGACTTTCTCTTCATTACTATATTGAAATAAATAGATTTAATAATTATGTAGCGACACCGTCAGCTAAAAAATGTATAGATAAAGTCAATGTTTAAAAATCTCCGAAACTCTGGAATGCCATATTCCAGAGTTTCGGAGATTTTTGAACATTGACTTTTATCTATGCAAGCAATAAACATCAATTTATCTTTTTCTAGCCCCGGATCGTTTACAACCCAGGGCATTTTACTTTGAAAAAATTAGATTAAAATAAATAGATTTTAACTTTTATGGTAGTTTGATCTTGTTATTGTTAACCCTTCCCGTGTTGGATCCGGGAAACTTGGGAATAGACCAACTGTAAAATGCACATGTTTCATAAAAGCCGATTATCGTAGATTCTTCATACTGAGGATGGCAACGGGTAGCCACCTTTAAAGTCAGAATATATATTCCTCCCAAGATAAAGGTTACATTTTAAGTGTGGTAAAGGCATGACCTTTTTGATGAGATCAATTTGATGATCGATGGAGTGCTCATTAGTGAGCATGATAGCAGACTGCGTTTCAGAATACTGTATGTACCTTGGACCTGATTCCATGGCTTGATTCATGCAAAATAAATTCAATTCAATTCAATTGCTTGATTGATTGAGCAGGTCTATGGATGACAAATTGTTTGATTGATTGATTGACTGAATGAGCAGGTCTATGGATGACAGATTGATTGATTGATTCTTTGGTTGATTGATTCAACAGGTCTATGGATGGCTGATCTTGTAGTCACACAGTTGATGCAGGAAGCGATCATAGAAACAGAAAGAGGCGTGGTTAACGGGGTACAGAACTCTCTCAACATGCTCATGGATATGCTCAAATTTGCTCTTGTCATTCTGCTCCCCCACATCGAAACCTTTGGCCTTCACATCGTCATTTCTTTTTCCTTCATCACCCTAGCTGGCCTGTTCTTTGTTGGGCACGTCCTTCACTGCAGAGAACTTGCAAAGAAAGGGGTAATAGTATCAGGCGCTAAGGCTCCATTGAATGAGGAGACCCAGCAAGCTTGAACGTTGCAAAAAGGTGTATATTTTTTATTATTAATATTTTGTTTATAATGGATTGTTTAGATATAACTCTATTGATTGATAAAATATGCCTGTTGGATTCGTATTCATTTCTTTTTTTGTTTAAAATAGATTTGTTTAAATATATTGATAATAGTTATGGCTGTTAGAACCCTTAAATAATATTATTTAGTTCAATGCATTGGTGGGAAATAATATTTCGATTCTATAATTGTATGTTGATAAAATAGTATACTTGATGAAACAAGCATATGTTACTGAGAATAGATCGGCAATAATGAATATCCTATCAGAAAATGAATTTTACAGCTATTTACTGATTTCAAATTCACATGATAAGGTAATCCTGCAACTTAATAAGTATTCTTTAGACATATTGTATTGTTGTTGTTAATTAACTAATTTGTTGTAGTAAATAGGAAGTCTCTTTTAAGTAAGAATCTTAATTAATGAAGTATACCAATTATTCTGCTATATTTTCCGCACATGTCAGACGCACATGTTTACAGGGTTTCCTTTCTTAGTTTCTGTTTCTTGATTTTTTTTTTAGTAGTCTTCCATCCCTTTAGTTAATCGTATCTTTGCCATAAAGAGCGAACTGATGGACTAGCGCAGATACACAATTAACACCAGCATCGGTGGCGTTATATTATAATTATTATTAATGTAGTCTGACCTGGGCTTGTACCAATGACTCTTCAATCATGTTACGCTTGGGTGAAGCACGCTAACCACTAGACTACATTACAACCACCTGTAATTTGTATTTAATGAGTTAAAGTTCTTATGATTGGACATGTAGTTCATGCTATGATGGATTACCGAAATTAATCAAACTTGTAATGGGCCTATTTCAAAGGAGAGATCGACGTGGCTTAGGTTGTTGGAAATTTCGAATGAACAAGAAAGAAGTTAAGAGATTTGATGGTTTTGATCCAGCACAGAGAAGAGTGCAGATTTTTTGAGAACCTATCTCTCTAATGCACTGCCAAATGGCAGATCCAAGGTACATATTCTGAAACACAGTCTGCTATCACGCTCACTAGGAGCACCCCATCGATCATCAAGTTGATCCCATCAAAAAGGCCATGCCTTTGCCACACCCAAAATGTAACCTTTTTTCTTGGGAATACATATTCTGACTTCCTAGGTGGTTTCCCGTTACCTTCCTCAGTATGAAAATATCTGCGTTAGTCGGCTTTTACGAAACATGTGCATTGTGCAGTTTTCAGTTGGTCTATTCTAAAGTTTCCCGGATCCAGCACGGATATAATACATATGCGTCACTACTATGTGGTCTAATATTTGAGAGTTCGGCTACCAAAGGTCGATCACCGACATCTGTGTTCCGAGTACAAAACAGTACTATGAGAGTTTAGCGTCCCGTTTATCATCTGACGACGACTTGAGGAACAAGGGCAATCTATACGTATCCAGGTTGTACGTAGAGCCTGGATTTCAAAAATGATTATTGTTATATTCTGATTTGTGTTTAATGAAATAATTAAGCTTCAACACCTGTTTGTTTTGAAATTTAGTGATATGAGTTACTATTTTTAATATGTTTTATAATCTAGATCAGGGGTTTTCAAACTTTTTCTTGAATGTACCAGTAAATTTGTATACCTGCTACAGTGTACCACCAAATAGTTGACTAATATAGAATAGATACTTATAATATTTGTCGGGCGAGGCCATACATAGGATCTATAAACCTAGATAGTATTAATTCTATACTATAGGGTAGACCATGCAGCAATTTTATATTCAGATCTTGTCAAGTGTCACTAGATCTGAAAAATTGAACGTTTTTTCAATTGGTTTCTTTCGTCATGCACTGATGAGTGTACCACCTGGCAGTGGCAATTGTACCACCAGTGGTACGCATACCACAGTTTGAAACCCCTGATCTAGATGCTTTCATCTGACAATGATTGGGCCTGAAATAATAAAATCAATTCCTTCATTGCACATTAGATGGTGATACTGAACAATTGGACCTCTAATTACGCTAGTTAATGTTTTAGTGGTAGATCGAGTGAGTGGGGGGAGCCTTGTGCTTTCTATCTTAACGTTAAGCACACAATCTGTATGCTGTATATATCTAGATAGTTAGATGCTCGTGCCAACATGGGTTCTTATTATTGAGTGAAAATCTTTTATGTTAACAAATTTAGTTATGTGTTTCTTTTTGCTAATTTTTATAAATATTTGAAATAGGCCTACGCCTATTACGTGAGATATGAGTGTCTGTAGGCCTGCCTTTAGTGTTTGAAAATTATAATATAGATCGATTATAAATTATTTTGCCTATTTTATTATTATTATTTATCCTCTTCCGAACTCATTGTAGTTTTTCTGTGTTTTCATTAGCAGAATGCATAAATTACTTGTATGTCTCTGATAGGAAAGGACTATATGACAGGATAGAAGTCTGGGTTTTCTGCAATATTAATATTAGTTTTAATTTACTTGACTTCTACTTTGGGGTTATGAAATAAATATAAGTTTACTTTTTGTAATTTTGAAGATTGTGCGACTTTGCATAACAATATTTTATGCAAAGTCTACTATCTTGCAGCTGTTTGATGATTTGACGCAATATTGTATGTTAGTTGTATTATTATATTATAATAATATCCTAGTCAGTTATACTTAACTCTTAATTATTGTTCCATGTATTGTAATGTAGAGCTACAATTGCAATTAATTGGTACAGACTTATAACAAATTTCTCTCTAATAAGACTAGAGAC
>JAQFZF010004995.1:0-10196 GCA_034695365.1 Enchytraeus norvegicus
AAATGAATTTATACATGAATACACAGCAACAATGCATATTAATATCTTCCAGTTTTAAAATATGTAATTCTTTAAATTCGCAGCACCACCCCATACAATATTGCAATATGTTAAATGAGGATATATTAGACTGTAGTAGACGGTTAGTAGGCAACTTTTTGGTAATTTAGTTTTTATCCGATATAATATTCCAAGAGATTTTGCTAGTTTTAGAGCCACGTAGGAAATATGATATTGCCATATTACCATACTATATTACTATATACCGTTATTAGATACCATTTACACGTGGTGTGACTTCTAGTAAGGCATTGATTCCCAATATGGACAGAATAACACATTCTATAGGACAAATGCCTACTCTCCTGTACGGTGTACACTGTACGGTGCGTATGATCAGCCTGTTACAGCTTTCTTTCTTCTTTTATTGCTTATATCTTACAACCGCACATGTGTGACACATTTTGACCAGGTAGGTATTTTTACTCATCTCCACTCTTTATTATCAATCTTTGCCTTTTCGTTTACGCACAATTACAATCAGAGCAAATATTCGAATAAATATCTTAACAACCTGCTATTTCAATTTTCTTGTCAATTGACCTGGGATTCGATCCTCAGTCACTTACTTCGATCGTCAGTTACTTGAGGACAACCCTCTACCGATGCCGCTAAGTCGCTCCCCTGCTCTGTCCATATTGGAAATCAAGACCTTTCATGATTTGAATTGTATTTGATCTTCTTGATTTCTCTCTCTCTCTCTCTCTCTCTCTCTCTAGTGAACACTGTGAACTGTGAAATGGAAAGTCCAGGGCACAAGGTCAAGGTATCAGCTCCCCACTATGAGTCAATATTGACTCGTTGGTACCTTTAGCTTAACCCTCCAGGCTCAAATGAATAATGGTGTAATAATGCAGGCATCAGAGAATATTTCATTTACAACATCAATCAATCTATGCATTCAATGCATTGCCAAACGGCAGGTCCATGTAAATCAAGCTTACCGCAGACTACTCTATCGCACATTTATTGGCCGATGAGCAAACCGCCAGCAAGGTCACTCACTTTAATACTTTTATCTCATTTATGAAAAGGTTCGATAAGTCAATTATACAACTTATTAAGACCTAGTAGCAGAAGACTTTAACAAAGGCTATGTACTGAACATTTCACAGATTTCTTTTTTACCTTTTTTTTGGGGGGGGGGGTACCCTCCACCCCAAAAAATACATTCAATTGGGGGAGAGGCTGGACTGAACATTTCACAATTGATGACTTTATTTTCATTTGGGGTTACCCCCGCCACTCCCTCGGTATACATTCAATGTGGTGGGGAGAGAGGGTGGCCTTTGGCCACCCTCTTCCCCCACTGAATGCAAATGAAGAATCCGAGAACGGAATCCTCACGTAGCACTGTTTCAGTGTAGGCAGTGCTTCACTGCAGCAGTGCTTCACAGCCTTCACTGTAACAGTGCTTCACAGCATTGACTGTAACTACACACGCACTGACACCGTGACAAGCGTGACGGGAGATGGCTTTTAGTAAGGGGATATCTGGATTAGCCCAAGAATGTCAAAACAAATAACATTTAAAGGATTTTGTCTCTTAGTCGATATTTCATGAACCGCCAAAGTTGCTATACAGTAGTAGTGGCCTATAATTTAGACCACCATTTCCCACTTTGTTTGTGTGGCCCGGTAATTATTATTGTTAAGCTTCTTCTTCGCGACATGGAAAATTATTTCATAACACGCTGTGAACGTTTAATCAACATCTAACAACATAAAATCAACGCTTTATTCACAGATTATGCTCTTCTAACGTTTCGCTTGAAGTTTTCTGTGACCTACAATGACGAAATAATCTCAATCTTAAGCAATATAAGACTGGAATATTTCTAGATGCTGATTTCTCTATTACGATGATTTACCGATTACGAATTAAATAAAGTCATCTCATTCTCCGCCCATAAAGTACATCCTTTGATTTCAATTGTGTTAATTGATTGAAGCCGTCATAATATGCCTGCATTGAATTGTTCGGAACCTTAGAATTCTACTGACCCGAAATTAATATAGTTCAAAATAAATCCAAGCCACAACGTTTCTCCACAAGTCTTGTATTTTTAATTTGTGTTAAATAGCTGAAAATGCTTCGCATATTTTCTTTAGATTGCTTAGAGTGGAAATATTGTTTACAAATTTCTAAGTTACGCTAAAAAGATAAAGGACCTCGACCTTAATCTTTGATTAAGAATGTACCGGAATGTGGTAGGAGGTTTGGTATGGCTATTTTATATGGGTCTTGATATGGGGTCATACCAAATTCCATATACACTCTCCAGTGATGCTTACTGGTAAAGTGGCAGTGGACTAAAGGCTTATATGAAAGATGGGTAAGGTAGCACGGCATGATGCTTCCAACAAGTCTGTGGATTAGTCATCCACCGACAAACTCTTCACATCATCTCTGGGTGTCACCACTTGATCACTCCACGTACCCCTCCTGATATGTAGAGAGTGCTGCTGTCCATGGTTAATCCGAATTCATCCACATATGTCTTGAATCTCTTTCTCTCTTGCAAAGTACCGGACTCGAGGTCATACATGTAACAAGTGTAACGCCCAACTAGTAGCGCTTTGTCTCTCCACAGTACGTCTTCATTCTGGCTCGTTCTCTGGGCATGGGAGTAGAACAGAGTGAGACTTTACCTGTGACTGTTATACACCTGAACGTTTGAGCGTCCCACATTTGATTAATCCCCCGAACGCATAAACGCAACGTTTATAAGCCACACAGGTTGCCTTCCTGACAGCATGACAGAGTTCACCGGACTCATTCCAAATGTTGGTGTTGGTATCATAACAGATGATGCTATAGAGTGTTTTCCGGTCAACCCTCATGCCGAAGAATAATTTGAGGAAATCCCACCAGTATCGAAACTTCTTGACGTCATCATTCCAGCCACCTAGCACGTAGATCTTTCCGTCAATGTTCGTAACGCAGTGACTGTATCTACCGGACGGCAGGTCCGCACATCCCGTCCACTCGTCTCTGCTAGCTGACTACTTCCACAGTACTTTGTAGTCTCTTCCAAAACCCACAGCATACAGGACGTTACTGACCACACAAGCTGCTGACCCTACGTCTATATCAGCTGGTGTAGCATTGATGACTTTGATTGTGTCTGGTGTGCCTAAATTGATCAGAAGGATTTCTGCTTGACGTCTGAATCCGTTTGCAATCCAAGAGTTACGAGTATTCTATCTTCATACAAAAACATAACATTAATTTTTCGGTAGAATTACATTTAATTCAAGTTTCACACATGACAACCGCACATTTTTACAGAGTTGATTGTTTTTCCACACTCCACGTTGTTAATAGTAAAATAAAGGCGCCACAGGACTGAATTTTAACCTCAAGGTTCCATCAAGTTTATTGACCTTCTCATAAATCAGTTATACGTTATGAATAGGCCTGTAACTGTAGGTTTGGACGCAATAAAGAGGCTCAAAGTAACCACCATAGCGATCTCCCCCCCCCCCCCCAATTTGGTCCTTCTCACCAGTATTCTGGAAATTTTTCCGGAAACTTCTCTCCTCCCAATTATTTTAGGTGAAGCAAATTCCGCCAGCTGCTATGCCCTATATGGAGCGGACGCCCCTGCCTATAATGTATCTCAGAAATTGCTTAACTATAGACTTCACTGGATTTGAATGTATATGAAATGGCTCCAGAAATTCAGTTTTGGTTTCCGAGATTCAGAGATCTGGCTCAGTTTTTGCAAACCTCAAGTAAAAATATTGTCAACTAAGTCACCGACACGAATTCAAGTAAATATTTACTAAAATTCGAGTTTTAGGAAAATACTTATTCTTACAGATGAGACGCTGCCATTGATTGATCTGCTATGCGGATAAATAAAAATAAAGCATGAGGAGGCCCTCAAGTGGAACATTCACTATTTTCAAGGACTGGTAATTGATTACATTGAACTGACAGGAGCAGGAAGTGACAGTAAAATTGCCACACCAAGAGTTCCTACGTCCGGACCGATCATGGAATCCAAAAAAAGATACATGCTACATAGGCTTGACGTACCTTTGGGATTATTTACCGTACAGACACCGATCTTCTTTTCGTACACTGATATAACTTTGTGAGATTTGGTGGAGTTCAGTTGATCATGACAGCAAAAGCAAGGGTTGCAGAGATTCTGATCACCTTCCAAGCAATACTTGACCGCCACTGGACAATTAGATTCTCTCGAGTCCACTTGCTCTTCCTTACAAGCGTCGCATTTCATCTCGAAATTCACTTTTTCCACTCCAGCTATCCGTTCCAATTCCATGATGGCCCGAATTAGGAAGTTATCACGAAGACCGCTCACACCTTGAAAATTTAATTAACACAAATAATTAATGTAATCAAAAATCTAATCAAATAACGGTTTAACGTCCGGTTCGTCATCTGACGACGATATCAGGGACACATATAATCGCAAAGCATAGTAATCACATAGTATTCTGTATCTCAGGGATTCTGTACAATTTCTAGATTAGCGGATTACTGAAATATGTTGTGACAGGCAGCCCAGCATTTAAACAAGCGCTCCTCAGACTACTGAACGGCTATAGAAACATAAAGCCGAATTTAACGCCAGTTTCGCGGCCTAACAGCTACATCAGTGACGGGCGAATCCTGGGTTTCGAACGGTGAACCAACGGAACCCGATTCAAACACTCAACCGATGTGCTATCGGCTCAAGCAGTAGTTGAGAAGCGCTATTGCTTCTGAGACTCTCTGTATCACAGCATCAACTTTGTGGAGGGATTGGTTCAAAGGTTAGCGTGTGCGCTTCAGAAGAAATATTTTACTATCTTATCGGCTCTACCGGCAAAACGTTTTAGTTCGTACCTCGGATGAAATGTCTTGAAATTGACAGTTCATGTCCTGATGTTGTGGACAGGCTGATAGTATCACAATGTTGTTTTAGACGTTTCTTATGTCTTCGACAGCAATTATTGATTATAATTATGTTACTTCATCGGAGCCACTGAGACTTACCCTGCGGAGGGAGGGGGAATATCTCACAGCACTGGGGACATGGAAGATCATTGATGGATTCAGTTACACATACAATCCTGACAGAATGTATGGAGACATGGAAGACTCTTGGGTTTCTTGAAGGTAGAGACGCAAAGAGAACATTCCACCAATGCTGCCACTCGATTTGATCTTTCGTGGTTTGGTACAGATGTAGCCATGTTTAAAACTTAATCCTAAAATTCCGTATGACTTTGCAAAGCCTGCTTGAACGCAAATCAAAGTTAGGTGAACCAGAAGTTCGAACCTCGAACCTATTGGTCCGCAGTCGTAATGCTAAGTACCATATAATTCAGCCAAATTTTGGTATTTCATGTTTTTTCGAGCTTAGTCAAAGTGAAATTGTATACAACACTGAGTATCTGTAGGCCGATAAAAATTTAACAAAATACATAATTGTCTCTATTTCTATTTCTCGTTAACTAATCTTTCAATACAATTTCTTGCTTGATGACCGGTCCAAAGCACAAAGTATGGGTCTGGCACTATAATAATGGTAACGAATTGATTTAATTTTTGGCTACACGGCGTACACCATTGTTTGCATTCTCTAACTATAGCAGAGCATTATAGTTTCAGAGGGTCAATTCCGGAACATATGATTAGAGAATTAAATATTGGACCTTCATCGGACCGATATAACGGATAAATGAATAAACTGCCCAACGTTGTGCAAAGTGCTGGATACAATCATAGATGATGTGTGTTTTTATGTTTATAAACATTAGGTTTATGCCAAAACCCAAACGACTAAAAATAAATCGTTAAGACGTCTTACATCATCTAACACCGAAGATTACAAATAATCGCATTTAATTCCGATACTGTTTAATTTAAATTAGCCGACTTCACGAAATCTATAAGTTAAATAATCAATATAGTTTGTACTATTCTAAGAGCCAATTATGATTTGCAACAAATGAATGTTGGCCCTAATGAATAATCACTGACTTAGCCGACTCTGCTAACATAACCTTAGGGTGAGGAACCGGACGTTAACATTAAATTAATATTATACAATTTTTCAATGACTTCAATTAATTAGAAAGCAACTTGCTGGTTTACATACCGTTATTATATCTAATTGAACATCAACTAGACTACTAGTTTACATAGGCCTATATTAACACAGGCCTATCTAAACACAAGCCTATTATAATGTGCATATATTGAGGAAGAAAATGAGAAACAAGCTCAGAAGCCAAATTTTATTTAGAGCAAGTCATCATTTCAGTGTAATCAATACAGAAAAACAGAAAGACAGAAAAACAATAAAACAATAATTAATACAGAAAAACCTGTGAGATGAAATCAGTTTGTCTGGTTGATCTGTGATGTGCTTAATGTTGAATTACCGCTCCAACACCATGGAATTCTTTGCCACACGATCTTCGGTCATGTACATGTATTACAACCGTCCAGGGCAAGCTGATAACCCATTTGTTTCCTACCTAGATCTATTTTAATCAGACTCTCTTGCCCTGGTCAATAGACTTGCATTGTTTCGGATCTCGATTTCTCTTCAGTCGATGCATTGGCAAGTGTGTTCTGGTGGTATAGAACCCCTTGCAGTTGGACAGTCTGATTGAGACGTCCCTGATTACCTTAGGGTGAGGAACCGGCCGTTAAATTCTCAGTGTATTATATTGAGAGATACAAAATAATTTATGTGGAAATTTATGTCTTGGACCCGCCGTCTGGCAGAGCTCTCCATGAATTATTAAATTCCATACAAGAATCACAACAAAAACAAACACAAGCAAGACATTTTATGGATTTGAAGTTTCTGAATAATTTTGTAACCAATCACTTGAAATAGTATAGAGTAATATGCCTCATCGAAAACTGCATGTACTAGGAAGAGCAAATAACGTAGATACAGTAATAGGCCCTACAGAGGTGTGGTAGCAATGAAGCTGATGCAGTGAACCGATTGGTCGCTCAAACTTTCGGGGAAATATACAACTTAACCTCTGCCCTAGGTCTGTAACCGGTGTTATAGGAATGATGTTACTGATTTATTAACTGACTAGTGAAAAGGCCTTTAATAAAAGGCTTTATAAATCACATTTCTCAAATGTGATTTTTTCTTTTCTCTCGGGGGGGGGGCTCCGCTCCCCCACACCCCCACCCCCCGCTAACCCACCATTCAATTGGGCCTCCGTTCTGCTTCAGCAGATCGACGAGCCAGACTTTGATCCAAACACATGACTATGACTCACATGCAGATACTGTCATATAACGAAGACAATAAACAACCAACCCGAGCATTGTAGTCTCAATCATTAGCCTATACTGTATCACTGCGTAACGCGTAACGCGTAACGCGTAACAGTTTAAGAGAATTATTATAAAGGATTGATTGATATAAATGAACGTGTTTCGTAGAATAATAATAAGAAGTCAATTTATAAAGAGCCGCTCTATGCGAAATACTACATTAGCCACAGAAGCCGGTTAACCCAGTCACTGGTTAAGGAGGTTCCTCCGAATACAAATTAATCTCTAAGAAAATGTGGCACACAGACTCTACAGTTATATGCCATGGACCTGCCGTTAGGCAGTGCATTGTGTGTGTGTGTGAGAGAGAGAGAGAGAGAGATAAAGAGAGAAAGATAGAAGGAGAAAGCGAGAGAGAGAGAGAGAGCAGAGATTTAATGTCCGTTTCCTCAATCAAGGATTGCATCAGGTATGTGATAAATAATTGCTAATTAATTAATTTCACACTTTTCTTCAGCGACGATCTCAGCGATATCTTGGTAACCACCCATCTTCTCATCCTCGTCACTGTTGCATTGACTGTTGCTGCTGTTGTCATTGATGTTGTCAGTTGTTGCCTTAGTACTTTTACTTGTCAGTTTATTGTGGTCTCCAACTTGTAGACCTCCGCGTCCGTTTTGTTTGACGTATGTGATGTGTGTATCACCGAAACTAACGTTTAAAACCTTCCTTGGATCTTTACCATCTGGACAAAAAAAAATGTAAAGGATGATTATACACAACAACTTCGCAAGTGAGAGAGAGAGAACTTTGATTATTGCATAGCATACACACGATCATTGTTCAAACACATAAATTGGCATTTATACATGTACAATAACGGCCATCAGTGAAGGTGAGTACACCTTATCTAGCTGACCGCCGGTTACAAGTGTATCAATATTATACATGACAAAATAAAAGCGACTCAAATTTGTGAAATTAAGTGCATTAGAAGATGAGTGATGAGCATGTTTTAACTTAGTAACCACAGTGTGCTTTACAGTGCAGTTGAACAGGGAAAGAAAAACACCTTAATAAACCTGTATAATCAATTAATTAATTTTAAATAATTAATTTTGTATATTATACAAAATTAATTAATCAATCGATCAGTGAGGATCTAACGTCCGATTCCTCACCTGAAGGCGATGTCAGGGACGAAAAAGCTTAAGGCATAGTCCTATTACTCTATTGCTGTAACCAAATGTAAATGTTTGTGAAAGACATATCGAATAATTCAAATGAAAACATTGAAGATATATATCTACCTTCAATCTACGTTCATTAAAAATAAAAATTATTATACATTCTACATTCAAATCAAAATCAAAAACGGTTTAACGTCCGGTTCATCATCCGACGACGATATCAGGGACGTCTCAGACAGCATAAGTCACACCAGCTGGTCCACTCAAACAAATTCTACATGTAATGTAAACTAGTCATTGGGGCAAGTGCACACACCAGAGCTGTATATGCCAGTTGAGATTAATTTATCCAGATGTCATGTAAGTGACACTTGTAAGTTCTAGAAAAGGAATTGAAAGATACCAAATTACGAATTTCAATGGGTATACGATTCCAATCATAACATGATATAAATACCAATGAATTAAATGAAGCAGTATCTAGATTGGTGAATAAATAATGCGTAGCTAATAGTCTATTATTATAATTACGTAATGCTCGATTAAGACTAAACATGTTTCTCATAGCATTGGGCACAATAGTGCAGGGTATGAAAAAAATTTCAGTTAGTAGCCATCGTAGAAATTATAGTTAAGGTCATGTTATTTTAGTTATCATATTTTAATTCTTATGATACATTTTGTTTGAAGTACTAGTTGGTTTAAAAATATATAAATAAATAAAATAACTCAGGACTGCTGAGTAAAAAAAAGAAAAAGAGTATACATATGATACCTATGGAACTGTTAATGTTATGTTAATTTCTGTTGCTGTTCTGTTAGTCTTTGATTGATGATATTGTAAATTGAGAACTTTAGACAAGATTTAGAAAACTTGTAACATATAATTATGGTTTGATGTAGGTCTATTGAGTACTGTTAGTGTAGAAAGCACATACATTTGTATGTGTTTAGTTAGTAGTTGAATGGGTCTAAAACAAGCATCTGATGCTTCCTGACCTAGAGACGTTATGTTATGCTATGTTAACCACTGCCGTAAGCAACCCCTGGATAAATTCATGACAATACCTAGCGCCCGAACCCTGACAGTTATGATGCATGATAGTAGATACAGGCCATGTGTTCGAGGTGTATTAAGGACGTTACCATCCAGAATGAGGCCTATATGGCCTATAGGCTTAAAGGCAAAAGAGGTTAAAGTAGGTGTGCCGTATTCGTTACCGCACTGATAACAATACAATCGCTTTGTTTACAAATGCTAGATAAGCCAGCAAAACCATTGAGGCTCGGTGGTGTGGTGAATAGAGCATAGAGCGGCTGAACCAATGGTTCCAGGTTCGACTCTTACTGATGACTTTTTCTTCTTAGTTTTTAATGCTCATTTTACAAAATGATCTATTTTATTTTAATACTAATGGTATTATTAGGAATAGGTTTGGATTAGGAGCCTTAATTAGGGCTAGGGTTAGGTTTAGGGCTAGGATTAGGGCTAGGTTTAGGGTAGGATCAGGGTTAGGGCTAGGGTTAGGGTCAGCGTTAGGGTAATATTAATGGTATAATTATGGTTAGGGTTGTGGGTGTGTTATGGTTAGGGTTAGGGTTGTGGGTGTGGGTGGGTAACAATAGCTGCCAGGATATTGTTACGTCATACGTAACAATATCCACGGCCTAATTTA
>JAQFZF010004996.1:0-10195 GCA_034695365.1 Enchytraeus norvegicus
TGAACATATTTCTTACAGTGGCTCTGATTGGCTTTGCCATTTCTACTTATATTTATTATTCTATGGTTATGACAGATTTCAAACCCAAATAAACGAATATATTATACAAAATCCTCAAGAGCTAAGACATGCAGCATTGTTCGCCTTGTTTTTGACCTATTTACGTATTTATATTTGGTAGAAGATGTATTGGATTTTCCAATGTGATAATATTATTGTTATCACATTGGAGAATTGTACTACCAATTGGCAGTGTAAATGACCTATATTCCAGAAATAAACAACAACTTTGTAGTTATGGGAGTGAAATTAGTATAAAAGTAAACAAATAATCATAAAAAAACATATTGATCTGATAATTAGGCAAATTCTGCCTAATTTTGCAATCAAGTATTAATTAAGGCTGGATAGTACCGATTTTAAGGGACAACTTGGCAAGTCATGTAGTCTATCATCAGGAAGTAAATTGTAAGTTCGGTTTTCTTATACTGGTCCAGCTGTATGCTTTCAATTCTTTCGTTATCAAGGGACCTACGCAATTTCTGTTGATTTGACCTTTTATGACGTTTCTGTTTAGTGTTAGAGTTTAAGTTGAGGTCACGATTAATTTTAATGATAGAAAATTAAAGTTTATATTCATTAAAACATTAAAAAGTAACTCTTTACTTGTAAGGCCTATTCCCAGGGGTTAATTGAGGCGGAACGCTGTTCCGGGGCTCAGTAAGAAAAGCTATCAGCGTTCTGGGGCCAGAAAAATTACCATTAGCGTTCTGGGGGCCCAAAAATTTTCATTAGCGTTCCAGGGCCCCTTAATTTTCAATTTAATCACTGCATATTTCCATAGATCCCTTGACACAGCACAAGATGCTAACCGGAATTTTCGTAAACAAATTATAAATAAGACGTTCAATGATTGCATTTATGATGTTTTATTCGTCTAATTCCAAACATGACATATACACGCATCTCTTCATCTGTAATGTTTTATAAAATTTTGACTGCTGCATGATTAATCATACCATATGTAGATCTTTACCTTTAAATAGTGCACATGGCTGACACAGATTGCCAACACTGGTCAGCATTCCCCAAATGCCGGGTTGCATTCTCGGACTCGGTACCGGGTCACAGAAATGGCTTACCGGGTGGCAAGCAAGTTCCAATATCATTTCAAATATTTAATACAAAAGTGGTTTGAACTTTGTATAATTATTTCTGTGATTAGTTCGGATCATGTTGATACAGTAATGTAAATGAAATTACTGTACATAGAAGTTACTAACTGGTGATTAGTTAATGTTGAAGTGCAATTTGTGGCAGCTCGATGAACCCAGCAAGCATTCAATCATTTGATTCAGTGCACCTGCACAAATCTAACAGTTACGCTTTAACCCCATGGTCCCAATCAGCCAATTTGTTTAAGCTGGTGCCACAGGATCAATGGGCACCGGTGCACATCTGTGCCTGGAAGATGCAAGGTTGGTAGAATATCTGGAGTATCTGCACTAGCCGCCAATTAAGTGCTATACACCGTGGCCCATAGATAATGACACTATTTTGAATCTTTACAACTTAGCCAAAATTTGAGCAATTAACATAAAATTTGCTCAGTATATTAACAATGAACCTAAAAATGTTCTCTTCAAATATCTAAGCATTCGGTGCAGGGGTTAAAAAGATATCGTGGTTTGAATATGATCAAATATTTTATAGCCTCACAAGCTGTATATATCGTCGGTATGATATATCGTTATGTCGCTATGATATGTTGTTAGCATATGATCGATCAAAAATGTCTGAGCATAGCTGCACTAGCCCAAAGCTCTTTCCTAGGCTACAGCAAGAGTTGGCTAACAGCCAGCTGTTTGGTTTTACGCTAAAGCTGCTTACAGCCAAATTACAGCTGTTCGATGCAATTGATAATACCAACGGCTCTTTTCAGGTCCAATAAATAAATAAAGAAAGAGAATAAGTCGCTATAAGAGCAATGAGTTCAGTAATGCGATTAATAATTTGTCAAGATGCTATATAATAACATTGATCGACAACGTCGTGTATTGGACCTAATAATTGATAACATATTGGCGAAGTTATAAGCATTCAAAATAGTGTCATTATTTATGGGCCAGGGTGTATATAAAAGTAATCATGGAGTGACAAAAAGTGAATCGCCAGATGCCTGTACAGTTTGTGTACTGTCACTCAACACCTGAGCTTGCAAGGCAGTCTCGAAGACTATCCGTTTGCCATGACACTGCTACAGAAATTGTCTTTGAAAAAAAGGCATACCGGTACAGTAGATCTATATTTTTCAAGGTTACACAATGTTACATGTATAATAGGCCTACCTAGAGTGCCTCCTTTATAACTTAGAGTTTAGAAGTTGCCAGAATCTACTCAACTCAACCATTTAGACAAGAGAGTCCTGATGTTGTACTATGTCTTTGTGAAAATGTATTATTCATATAATTTGATAACATGAATATATTGTTGTGAAGGAACATCAAAATAGTCATCTAATATTAATAGTTACGGAGCTTTGGTCTCTTTGGCATGTCATCAAAATTCTGAATAAAAATTAAAGTTGTACTGTAGTTCACATGCTAGAATTCCCTCCAATAATGTCCACATCCTTTTGACTTTTTCAGGATTTTGGCTTTGCACCTTATTAATTTTTTTCGCATCAATTGTCCGCATCAATATTTAGTCAATTTCATTAATTCGCATCAATAATTGGTAGCTTATTTTGTCATGGACATTTTGGCACCCATTGATTGATTGATCTGTCATGATCAATAAGTGTACACGTATATTGTATAGGCCTATAATACTACATATATTTATATTACGATGAGATTAGCTAAAGAAAGAAATATTGAGAATTCTAAATCAACATGATCACAGGTCTATTATATAATATGATCACATTATATGGATAATCAAACAATTTGACGTCCATTTTGTATCTGATGAGGATATCAGGGACATCTCGAACAATAAACAAGTAAATGTATATTATTTAAAGTACCGGTAGATAAACAAAGGTGATATAGGACTTTCAGGGTGCGTAAAAAAAGTGGCCCCCAAATTGTTTTTTTAATTTTGTCGAGACCTTTAAGTCTATGTGCACCATTTTTACAGGATGTACTAGCAGGCCAGTTTCACATCATTTCTGAAAATTTCATCAAATTCGATCAACAGATGACAAATTTATCGGCGTTTTTGTGACCGCACCCATCAAATATAAATACACGCCGTGTATTTTAATCATTGAAGTGTAATTAATGAGCTGACTCCTATGAAATTACCCAGCAATAGAGAACAACCAATTTCATCTTTTGTCACCAAATTTTATTACGATATCTTTAAAAACAAAAAAGTTATTGATATTTCAGTATGAGGGGGTAGACAAATTTTGCAGTTTCATAATGTCATTCAATGTTAAATTATGCATGCTTGTCTATCCCGTTGTCCTCAAATATCAATAACTTTTTTGTTTTTTAAGATATCCTTATGAAATTTGGTGACAAAAGATGAAATTTGTTGTTCTCTATTGCTGGATAATTTCATAGGAATCAGTTCAATAATTACAAATTAATTAATTGTAAACCGACAGTGCCATAATTCAATACTGATAACTGTTCTCGGACACCTGTCGTGTTCAAATGTGAATAACTTTTTTGTTTGTAAAGATATCTTCAGGAATGACATCTATCAGAGTGTGGTGACATTGGTTGCTCTCCATTTCTGCAAAATTTTACAGGGATTGGTGTAATATTTACGATTTAGTGGCAAATATAAAAATCATCTAACTTATAAAAGACACCGTGCATATTTATATTTGATGGGTACGGTCATAGAAACGCCCATAACTTTTCCATCTGTTGATCGAATTTGATTAAATTTTCAGAAATTATGTGAAACTGGCCTGCTAATATTTCCTGTAAATATGGTGCACATGGACCGAATGGTCTCTACAAAATTAAAAAAACATTTAGGGGGCCACTTTTTTTACGCACCCTGCAATAGGCCTGTATAGTAGACTTTTTCTGGTCTAAATGCCATTTTATATTATTGATTTACTTTGCAAGTGTTTGCCTAATTTGACCAAATAAAGTGTGTGCAGATTCAGTGGCTGATCTAGTATAGGCTCACTGTCAATTTCACATGTGGTATTGATTTATACATGTTCTAAAATAGATCATTAATCGATTTTAGCTGTAGCCTGTAGAGTAATTTCATCAAATGTGAAACCAGATTCTATTACAACGGGACAGGCTCAAATATAATGATTATTGAGCCTGCCTGAAATAATAAAAAATAACCAATTCATTCAGTAAGCTACTGGGACGTCCCTAACATCGCCCACGAAAAAGGAACAGGACTTACAATTCTTATTTAAATGTCCGTATAATCCAATATGTGAGCTCTCTTGTAAGATTATATATTCAATTATCGATTTACTCATTCATTTACTCATTCATTCATTCATTCATTGGCTGACATTATGTGCTGATTGATTGATTGATTTATTAATTGATTGATATTTGTAGATTTAATACTAAAGAAATGCATAGATTTGGCAAACCACAATGGTTCTGCCTAATTCTGTTGACTGCAACTGTTAGCAGTGGTCAGTTGGGAAGTAAGTTATACAAGCTTGTAACTTTATACATTCCTAATCAGGCCATTTATTTGTCGACCATATTTATTCTGGATAATTTAAGAATAGACTAACCAAAGTTCTGCTTGCGTAGTAGAAACTGAATAATGCAGTTATTGAGGAAGGGTGTGGACTATGGAGACCCACCTCTGAAACAAAATCAAACAAGAAGGTGTAGCACACAAACTATATGCCATGGATGTGCCACTAGGCAGTGCACTGAGAGGAAGAAAGAGTGAGAGAGAGAACTATTCCTAATTGATTAACATAGATTTTGATTGATTTACAGAGATATTAATTGATTAAGAATGGATAGAGTGATTGAATTATATAAATTGCTGATATATAAATTTGCTCGTTTAAAACTGATACATCGATTTAATTGACTGGTGGATTGATATATTGATCGATTGATTGATCAACAGATGTCGACCCGACGGATCCCTATATAGCAGTAGGAAATGATCTACAATTAATCTGCTCTCTCACAGGCTATAGCAACCCTCTCTACAACAGTTCACAACTCTACTTCAGGATAACCACCGCCAGTCCTCAATACATTTTCCCATCAAAGTATTATTCCACGCCTGATGCAAAAACGTTGGTGCTCCGAGTGGAGAATGTTACGGTCAAGGAACATTTTGGGACCTATCGGTGTTATATGAATGACTCACAGGGTTCAAGTGGAACCTCTATAGCAGCTGCGACTGTGTCAGTAGGAGGTGGGTTGTAATAATTGATAATTGTGTTGTCATTATTTCTCTCTCTCTCGCGCTCGATCGCTCGTGCCCTCGCTCTCGCTCGATCGCTCGTGCCCTCTCTCTTTCTCTCTCTCTCTCTTGTCTCCTTCCATGCATATTATGTATAATCCTCAATCTCTGTATATAAATAAGCTGTACAGCTAAGTTTAACGTCTGTCTTCCGTACCCAAGGATACTGTCAGAGACGGATCCGGCTGGGAATCAAACCCATGACCTTTTGCTTATCAGCAGCTTGCTATCGACTCGGCCATCCAACCGGGACTTGAACTTAAACAAATAATTTTATTATTAATAAATAATTCTTGTTAAAATATTAAATGATTCATTTTTAATATCAAAGTTCAAGATTTAGGTGGTTAAGATTCTTTTCGTTAATGTGTGACGATTTGATTTGTAATGCCTACTTTTTCACTTATTAAAAATTTTGTATAGTCTCGACGACGAATAAAGGTGTGCGAATAAAGGTGTGCGCGTAGTCATTACATGCTACCGGCTTATTAATCCAACAGGGAGCAATTATATTTGTTATAGTGTAATACATTGGCATTTCATTTGGCACGGAGAGGCTCTGTAGTCTAATGGCCTCGCTGCGGCCTCTGAATCATGAGGTCGCGGGTTCAATGCCCGGTTCTGAGATGCATGAGTTGCAAGCTTCAATAATAGCAGCAGTCGGTGTACATTTCCCAAACACACTCTGGCGACAGCAACTAGCTGGTCGCATTTTGTAAACCGATCCCAGCTATCTCACCATCTGACGAGATCTATAGTATGTTCTAGTATGATGATTTGATTGATTGTTAATTACAGTTCCACCTGGCCCAATCAAAGATTTTACTGTGATATCTGACAACTTTGAGAACATGACCGTAACATGGAGAAAGAATGGCGACCTGGTTAACTACTCACTCAAGTGGTCCATAGTGTATGTATCAGTCTAGATATCTTCTATTTCAAGTTAAAATGTCTTGTTTATAGTAGTTCCTTTGCGTTATTAAATTTGTTTTAAACAATTTTCTTTAAACGTGTTGAAATTGCAGAGTAAATGTATACTGTGATTTAATATACTAAATTGTTTGGTTTATGACAACGTTTATCGATGATAAATAATAATTTTAAAATTATGATGCACTCATGTGCATATTGTACACTAAATTAGTATTTATGGACTGCTTTGTGAATATTATAAATTAATCATGTACTCCTTTATGAATATAAGAAATTAATAATGTACTCATTTGTGAATATATAATGCATTAATTAGTAGGTATTAATGGGAAGAGCCAGTTGTGTAACGGTTAAGCAACTGAATTGTGGATCATTAGGTCTGCGGTTCGAATCTCTGGGCTCTCCTGTCACTGATAAAACCTTAGAGCCGTGAAGCTGATATTAAATTCTGGTTTAGCCTTTTAGTATGAACAATAATAATTAAGATTATGTAATATTATATATAATTTGCACCAAGCATGAAATATTCTTTGATAGGAGTGTTCATGATCAAAGAATGTGCCTTGGACCGTTGGCTTGTGATGAAGTTTGGTGCCGTGTGATTTTTGTCGAAGACTCGAACATGGCGGACTGTGCTCCAATATTTTTCCATCAACAGTACTTCCTGCTAATCACTGGAAAAAGTATTTTTGGCAGTTGCATTGAAAAGAAGGATGAAGTTAATCCATATATACATGGTTGTATCATAGATAGAATAATAAATGAATTGCCTCATGCTTTGGGATGCCTTTACTGGTCTACAGATTAGCAGGACTTGCACCATACTTGAACCTATAAATCAATACAATTACATGTTTAATCACAAATTGGCTATTTCAAAGGTCTAACATCTACTACTGCACATTATATTTTTCTACTATTCATTGCATTCTCTGAGAGACTAGCTATTATAGGTTACAAAGTTGGTCTGGCACTGTCTTGGAGCCATAAGACTATTAATACACACTTACTGATTAACCTAATAGTATAACACTATGCCATTCTATTGAATGCTTTATTGATCTACTGGTTTCTGTACTTGCACTGTGTTTGATATATTTCTTCTGCTGGTTTTGTTTGGTTTGGCATATTGGTTACAGGTGTCCTGTAGGTATGTTCATCAGACAGTGAAATGGACGTTTATTTGGTTTATATTGAATGAGATATATGTATATTATATAGAATTGAAGTTAACCAATTATCTATAATTATAACTTATAAATGCTAATTTATTAAACAAACCTAAACAATAAGCAAACCTAGTGAAAGGTTGTTATTAATAAGCTTAAATCTGTTTCTTATTATATTTTTGTAAATTTGTGAATTTATCGACCTAAACTAAAATAAGCTTCTAAAGATCTTAGTTATAAAAGTTAACGGACTTTATAAATGTTTCTTCTCTAACTAACGGAGTATAATAAATTTATTACAATTTTACGTGCTATATAACATTGCAATTTATTCATCCTATTCTAACGTGTTGTAGCTTGTCTCTTGTTTGCTAACTTAATAGTATCTTTTTTTGTTTGGGTTTATATGATGTTTGAGATGTCCCTGACATCATCATCGGATTTCAAACCGATGTAATGTTCCACTTTTCTCTTTGAATGGTGAAAATATCTTGCAATAGACAAGAAAAGTTCAATGTTAACAAGGCTTCTATAGCTATAATGGGGCGTGATAACCCGATTTGCTGGATCTCTATATTCGGAGCAATTTTCGAAAATCAGCTAATCCCATCAAATTGGCCATACGAAAAATATTAACTATTAACATCTAAAATTCTAATATTCTTGACTATCAAATTTTTTCGCCCTTTACAGATCTATATCGTGATTCTTGTCCTTTTTGTATATTTTAGCCGTTAGTATCGAATATGGTGGGAGAGAGTGAACAATGTTTATTGTGTGTGTGATATTTGTGCCATGTTGGCTCTAGAAAATCTAAGAATATACCACAGAAAGCTGAACGTGTCTTGAAGAAGCTGACTAACGCAGTCACTGAGGAAGATAATGATTACTAACCTGTTTTGAAACAGATATATCTATTATTATTGGTCAAAGTAGTGGTAATAATAACTTGACAGTAATATAAGTATGTTGAACTATTCTTTTTCTTTTGGAGCCATGTCCATTAAGGACATAGGCGATCATGACTCTCCAACGCTGTCGATCCTTTGTTGAGCGCAGTCTTTTACCACTGATATCATCCTTGATTTTGATATCATCCTTGTTTCAAGGATGACGTCCCTGACATTATCCGTGGATGAGGAAACGAACGTTAAATCTTAATAATTATCATTATTATTATTTAAAAAAATAGTCGTTTTGAACCATGTCAAACTGATATAGGTCCTCACAGAAGAAAGGCGACACATGTGACACTTGGCCCAGCGGTGTGTCGCGCAATGCTGAATGTACGTTCTGCGGAACTTCTGCCTCGGGCCCCTGTGTTGGCGTAAACTCACCCAGCTTCTCGAGATTTATGACGTATATTGTCATCGTCACGGGAACCAGTCCCTATGGCAATGGAATCGGTTCTTACCAGTTTGATGCTGATGCAAGCATTGGTGTGTTATACTGTTTTATGCATGCTAACTTTTAATTATTCATTATTATTATTATTATACCACTGTACTTGTGTACAATTTATTTGTATATTTGCATCCTTTTATTTATTTTAAATCATTCTATTTGTAACATGGATTGATGATTTATTTTGTGTATTTATTTGTATTTTTACTTTGTATTTTATTTTAAGTTATTACCCTGTATTACCTTCATTGTATTTTCACTTTTAATAATTTTATTTGATACATATTTTGATATATGATGTAACTGAAGGATCAATTTTTTTCGTGTGAATGTGTTGTATTGTATGTGTAATTGTGTCTGATTTGAGTATACAATTGAGTTGGGTGAAATTGAGTTGAGTGCAGTTTTTTTGCACTGGTTTTAATATATTTTAAACTGGAGTTATTTTGATTCATTCTATTGATTTTAAAACTGTCTCTTTGTCTTTCTACTTTAATTATAATGGGGACTGGTTGTTATAGAGATAACAGTTTTCAAATTTCATCTGTATCATCTCTTTTTGCTGTCTTCTGATACATTACATTCAGTATGTTTCTTATCAATTCAATTACAGACTGATTGGTAACATTTTTAGTGATATATTTATTATGATATTGGGTGTAACATTACAACATAATTATTTGTATATAAGATTACTTGTCACTACAGCATTTGCCTACTATTTTATATGTCAATATCGTTAGATAATTTTTGTACTTTGACAGTGGCTAATAATACTGTTTTCTTTTACAGGTTTCTGTTTGATAAGAAAATATTAAATATATAGATAGGGTTAAGTGTGTTTAACGTCAAGGATCAGAAGCACAAGACTTTTCTTCAGATGGCTCAAAACAATCGAAGTATTACCGACACAAAGATTTGGGTTAAGCTTATTCAGCTTAACTCCACAAATCGCCTTGCAGTCTATTACAGACCAGTGTTTAATAAATATAAATGTTTCTTAATTTAGATAATTTAACTTTATAATCATTTAACTTGTTTAACTTGTTATATCATTTCATTGCAAGGGTTAAACTATTACAGTCATTTTTTAATGTGTCTTATTATAAAAATATTTCTTATCAGTCTACGCAAATTTAACGTCCGTTTCATCACCTGACAACTACATGAGGAACGTGTTGTTGTTGCCCACCCGAGGATCAGCCGTGGTGCTGACCCCCTCTATCTTCGTCCTTGGCAGCGCTCCTCCAGGG